>APFE031106992.1:0-55745 GCA_000404065.3 Pinus taeda | reverse complement strand
ACCTCCTCTTATACCTTCATACCTTGATGGCTTCTTCCTTTTCCAATATGCCTCTCTTCTCTGATATGCCTCCTTGCTCTGATATGCCTCCTTTGTTAACTCCTCTAGCATATGGCTTAGCTACCCTGATGGCCTTGCTCTTGTCTCTTCATGGATCTGTTCTGCTTCCCCTTGGCTCCATATCATCATCTAGTATCTATAATATTGCCATATTGACATCAATGACAACCTAGGTTAACACCATCCATTGGATGGGCTTGAGACCCCCATCAGTGGTGGCTTACATAAAGGTTCCAGTGACTTGCATTGAGTGGACAAGACACATAGGTGTACAGGGAAGTTTTATTTTCCCGTGGCATGAATGTGTAGATTTGAAAGCACTTAGCACTTGTTAATAACATATTTATTGAATTTATTGCATAATTTTTTCTTGTCCTCTTAAATAAACATGTGTATTTAATTGGGAAAACAAATTAAATCTTCCTGACATCTCCCTACACTCAATTCAATAGTCATGATATGGACCTTGTCCCAAAACACCTGTTCCAAAAACTTCAAAGTCTTCCTCCCATTAAAGGGGGATTTTCTCCCCTTATAGCTCACAAAAAGGTAAGTGTACAGACATCCTGTCGGGAATTGGTAGTCAGATATTATTTACTCACAACATCGCTCCTTTTATCCATTCAAAGGACTCCCCCTAAGCCACCATCTAATATTGAATACTTATGATTCACTCACTATTATATTTTATATTCCATTATGTAAGGATGAAAATTTGATCAACCAAATGAGGAACAATATGTTCCTTATCAAGCTAGTCAACCACTATAGGAACAAGATTTTCACTCAAGCTGATCAACCACCAGAAGAATTCGTTTTTCCCTCTCAAATCGAGAGGATGACAAGGAGATGTAGTGGATTGGAAAGGGGTGGAAGGTTTACAAAAATTTGGAAGAAATCATAAGAGAGGACCTTTGGGAGGCTATCCTTGATCACACTATTAGAGAGCATGTCAGTAACATCATTCAACAGTATTTTGATAAACATTCAGTTGTCATACAAGCTCAAATACTTGATGGGTTGATCAAACATAAGAAACTAAAACATGCCACAAATATTTTGGGATATAAGACGCTAAAAGAAGGAAGACTTGTGCAAATGTCACTGAAACTATATCAAAGACATTCTCTATTTTTCAAAAATCAGGAAAAACCTGATGTTCAAATTGCTTGTAGGGAAGTTACAAATTATATTGTTGCACCAAGTACATCAAGACAATAAATGTTGGAAACAATATCGAAATTGCTCCATGTATCAAGACAAACATTGCACAAGCATACCAAATTCAGGGTTTGAGTAAATGAAAATGATGAAGCTACTTGTTGGGCTCTTAGCACCAGGCAGCCATATCGAGATATGATTACAACAAGAATCAAACTACTTGTGGTAGCATGTTTGGAGAGACATTCTCGTGCTATTCTAGATAGAAATCATGTCATGCAATGTCGCCTATATAAAGGTGAGTATGTAGATCACACTAAGCACATTGTAGAAATGATAGAAGTTGCATTGGATTTAAGACTTCTATGGTTAATATCTTCTAACTTAGTAACCAGAGAACCCATAGTAAAAACCATTTTTCTGTCAATGTTTCAAATCCCAATAGGGATCCATCATCAGGAATAGCCCTGATGATGGATCCCTGTTGGGATTTGAAATGTTGATAGAAAAATGGTTTTTACTGTGGGTTCTCCAGTTATAAGTTAGAAGAAGTTGCACTGTTTAAGGAATTTTAGGAAATTAATCCCCATGTCAAGATATCCATAAGCATGTTTCATAAATTGAAACCATGGTTTATTAGGCCTAATACAAATCATGAAACATGTTGTTGCCGATATCACATTGAATTCCAACTTCATTACGACACAATTTGGGAATTTTCCAAGAATAATTAGCATGAGGACCATCCTCCTCCCACAATGTGAAATTTTGTTTCATTAATAATATGCAGGAGGCTGTTAGAATAATTGTTTTACAAAAAAATATGTATAGGTGGGAGAAGATGCACTAAAAGTGGTGATTTATCATTATTCCATAGGAACATTTCTATTGATTCCAACTAGTTTGGGATGTCAGATGTCATGGTCCTGTAGATTAAAAAGTTCATGCAATGTACTAAAGAACATGACAAGAATCTAGTTATACTTTCGACTAACAGAAGCCAATAGATCGATGAAAACAATATGAAAAAGGGGAAGATAAATCAATGGCACATAACCCAAGATATATCTGGGAAAGCCACTTCTCAAAACCCCACTATCTGTAATGCATATATCAGACATATGAGTGAAGATATAAATCTTGTTCTCACTAGAACAATTCTGCACAAGTATGCTCAAATATCTCAGCTCACAAGCTATCTCTTGGCCAACACTTAGCCATTTCTATAGCTCTCTAAGCTCGTAATATCTTGCATAATTCCTAGGATGAATAGCTCGTATTTAAAGGGAATTCATGCTTCCAAAACTGTGCAATCTAAACATAGGATCAATCTTTGATGCATGTATGATATTTACACTCCAGTAAATAATACCACTGATATTACACTATCCCTACACTCTAATCTCAATTGGGTCTTTCTTTGAACTAACATGCATGAGTTTCTCACGAGGGAATCTTCAGTTAACTGGAGTAGCACTAGTGGATGCATTAGTGCACCAGCTAACTGTTAGTCCTCTATTAGTTCCAAAAACAATTTAGAACTAATTTAACTGAACTTAATTCAATAAACTGAGTGATCTAATTTCCAACTCAATTTAAACTCATAGTGGACCCATAAAACTTAGGGAGAACATATACATGACTACAAAAAGACTTCCAACTCGAAAGTCCTAGGAAAATTAAGTTAATTAAACTTAATTAACTATTTACAAGTTTCTATGAGACTAGAATTCGACTTTAATTCAAGGACAAATTAAATTGGAATTTCTTGTTGCCATTTCTCAATGCTCCCTCTCAACAAGAAATGGATTATCAACTACCCCGATCTTGTCTCCTTGAAACTTAAATTTACATATTGACAATGCCTTTTAAAAGAGTTTGATATAACTCTAATTATTGTAGTAAATCATAGTTGGATCCATCTACTGACCAAACAAACCAACCAGGATCTTCCTCATCCAAATGGCCTCACATGCTGCCTGACTCACAACCATGTACTCTGCCTTTACCGAACTAAGAGCAATCAATCTTTGTTTCCTTTTGTACCAAGAAAATGTCGCTGACCCAAAACTGAAGATCCCTCTTGATGTGCTCTTCTTGTCGGATGGACTCCCTACCCAATCTGCATCGGTGAAGCCTTGAAGCTTCACTCCCTTTTTCCATCTGTACCATAATCCATACTGAGAAGTTCCCATGAGGTATCTTAACACATGCTTTTTTGCCTTCCAATATAACTTGGTAGGCCTAACCATCGCTTGACTAAGCTGGTTAAATGCATAGAACATATCCAATCGTGTGTTCACTAAGTACATGAGTGAACCCACAAGATGAATGTAAACAATAGCTTCCACTACTTCCCTTGAAGTATCATCTTCCTTCCTCTAGTTACCTGCTAGAGGAGTCTCCATGGGTTATTTTCTCTCCTTATGGAATCTCCTAAGTATCTCATTGGCATACTTGCCCTAGGAAATGAAAAACTCCCCATCTCCATACTATACTTCCATACCAAGAAGGTAATGAATGAGCCCCATGTCCTTCATCTAAAACTCTCTTGCAAGGTCCTCCTTGCAAGACTTGATCAATTGATCATCACCTGTTAGTATGAGATCATCAACATAAAGTACAATGATCAACAATTTAACTTCCATCATTATGTGGCACAGGTTCGCATCTACTTCACTCTTCGTGAATCCCAACCCAGTGAAGTAGTTATCTATCCTAGTGTACCAAGCACAGGGTTTTTTCTTCAACCCATACAATGCTCTCTTGAGTTGACACACATGCGACTCATGATAAAAGGTTTCAAAACCTTCAGATTGTTCTATGTACACCTCTTCCTCAATCATGCCATTAAGGAAGGCTGTATTCACATCCATATGATGTATTTTCCAACCCATCTGTGCTGAGAGTCACAATATAGATTTGATTGACGAGTACGTTGCAACAAGAGAAAAGGTCTCATCATAGTCAATCCCCTCTACCTATGAAAATCCACAAGCCACAAATCTAGCCTTATGCTTCTCCACACTACCATCTGCAACTTTTTTTTACCTTGTAAATCCAACGAGAGCTCACCACTGACCTATCCTCTAGTCTTATGATGACATGCCAAACACTGTTACGAACTATGGAGTCATACTTCTCCACCATGACATAAACCCAAATTGACTGCTGCACTACTTCCTTAAAGGAAGATGGCTCTATCACAACACATTCTCCAATAAGAGCCATGTATCCAGTGTATCTCTTAGGTGATATCCTCTTCCTGCACCAAGGAGTGGGTTCTCCCACATTCTCCTGTGCATCATCCAATAATATGCTAGCCTCTTTGGTGCGCTTTCTTCACTCACTGGAAGACTCTTCCTGAGTGGATGTATCCACTCCCAGATCCTCTGCATGTGGCCTCTCCACATCAATATGAGGCTCCTCAATGTTAGGAGTTGAAAGCTCCTCATCTACATGTAGGTCAGATTCCCTCTTAATGGAAACTCGCATGGCCTTCTCCTCATCGATTCTGACATCCCTGCGAACCATTGTCATCCTGCTGGTCGACAATTATAACCGATAGTTGTGAGGTGTATCAGTGTATCCAAAAAATATCCCGAACTCTACTATCATCTCAAGCTTCTTCTGTGCATCTTTGGTCACATGGAAATATATCGACGACCCTAAAATCCTTAGGTGACCAACATTTGGCCTCTTATAGGAATAAGCCTCCTCTAGTGTCTTCATCTCAAGTATCTGATGTGGGCTACAGTTCTAAACATAAACCTCTATGTTGCATGTCTCAGCCCACAAGTGTAGTGGTAGGACTTGATCATGCAACATCGCCCTTGCTTCCCCTACTATACTTCTGTTCTTCCTCTCGGCACCCCCATTCTATTGAGGGTTATGGGGTTTTGTCAACTCCCGTTTAATCCCTTCCACTTCAAAAAAGTTCTTAAACTCATTTGAGACATACTCACCACCGTTATCACTCTATAGACCTTTAACCATATTGCTCGAATCTTTGTCCAACAATGCTTTAAACTCAAAAAAAATTGTGAAAGTTTGATCCTTTTTCTGCATGAAAAATATCCGACATTTACAAGAATAGTCATCAACAAATATAACATAATACTTGTGTTTGGTCATGGATGTTGCTGAGAATGGTCAATGAACATCTGAATGGACTTGCTCTAGAATAGCCTCTGGTCAAATTTCTCTATCATGAAAGGAAGACTTGGTGTATTTTCCCGAGGTACACCCCTTGCATGTATCAACCTGCTCAAGTGTGCCTTTGGGAAGACTGGTAGAGATCTACCACAATATCTTCAAAGACCCATGGTGCAAGTGGCCCAATCGCCTGTGCCACAACTCACCAATGTCTTGGATTTGCGCCCTTTCTTCTTTTGTGCTCAAAGCAGGACACTCTTGTACCTCTAGCTTACAAAGATTCTTCACCCGAATCCCTATCTTCTTTACTTGACATGTGGCTATGTGTCAAAGGAACGCCTTTCCTTTCGAGAAGATCACAACATAGCCTCTATCCTCAAGCATGGTAATTGTTACCAAGTTCTTCTTCAACCCAAACACATAGATAACATTATTCAAGGTGAGTGGAGCCCCATGCTCCCTATGAAAATTAATCATGCCCAATCTAGTAAGACTATACTTCCCGTCGTCACCCATCTCGATATGCATCTGGAGATCTTTCTCCTCCAGGTCACTGAATAACTCTTTGTCACCAGTGATGTGGAATGAAGCTCCACTGTCTAAGTACCATACACTTCCCATCATTTCTAACACCATGCATGCAATGAGGGAAAAGTCCAATTCAAATTGAGAGGCCAAAGGCTCACCCACCACTCCTCCTGAGGACTTCTTCTTGGACTTCTTCAGTGGACAATTTGTGGAAAAATGGCGCAGCACATGACAATGAAAGCACTTAACTTCCATCATGTATTTCTTATTACCTCCATGATAAGAATATTATTCGGAATAGGAAGCTTTACCTTTCCCCTTCTTTGCCTTAATCGCTAAGGCACAATTCTCTTCATCATTAGTCTTTGATGAAGATCCATCCCTGGTGTTCCTCCTGATCTCCTCCTGCATCAAATCTGACCACAGTTGTTCCCAATCTAACAGTTTTTCCTAACCATTGATAGAGTCTTGATAACTATGCCAACTCTTTGGGAGTCTGAGAAGAGAAAGACTCACCATATCGTCCTCACAACTGTGATTCCAACACTTCCAAGTTCATCACAACATTGAGTGAACGTGGTCAAGTATTTTGGAATACACTCACCTTTTTCCATTTTGATTTTTCAAAGTTTGTCCTTTAGTGCCAATTTCCTTTGGTCACTGTTGTTCTGATACAAGTCCATCAATGTTTTCCACATAACATACAAATTTTCCTTGCATGGAGACTTGAGACAATGTGGTCTCGAATTTCGTTAAGGATTATTCACCTTGCCTTCACCACACACTTCTTCCATTTGGTCAAATTTTGCGCATCCAATGTGGCTGGCTTAGGAATTCCTTAATAAATGAATTCCTTCAAGACGTTATCCTCTATCACAATCTCCATTGTATCCTTCGAGGCTGTAAAATTCGAGTTTCCTTCCAAGGAATACTCAAGCTGCAAACTGTAGAATGCCATCTCCTGATCTTGAAGTATGTATTGAAAATTTGAATTTCACCTGTAACCCAAAACTAAAAAATTCAAAATCTCTTCTATTATACTGTTCTTAGCTCCAATACCATGTAGAAAATCCTGTATATTCACAAACTCATGCGATGTACTAAAGCACGGGACAAGAATATACTTCTACTTTCAACCAACGGAAGCCAATAGATCGATGAAACAGTATGAACAAGAGTAAGATAAATCAATGGTAGATAACACAAGATTTATCTGGGCAAAGCCACTACTCAAAACCCCACTATCTATATTGCATATATTAGAAATATAAGTGAAGATGCAAAGCTTGTTCTCACTACAAAAATTCCACACAAGTATGCTCAACTCTCTCAGCTCAAAAGCTAGCTTGGCCAACACTTAGCCAATTATGCAGCACTCTAAGCTCCTAATCTCTTGTGTAGCCAATTATGCAGCACTCTAAGCTCCTAATCTCTTGTGTAATTCCTAGGATGAATAACCCGTATTTAAAGGGAATTCATGCTTCCAAAACTATGCAATCGAAAAATAGGATCAATATCTGATGCATGCATGATATTTACACTCTAATAAATAATACCACTGATAGTACAATGTCCCTGCACTCTAGTCTCAAATGGATCTTTCTTTGAACTGACATGCATGAGTTTCTCATGAGGGAATCTTCAGTTAATTGGAGTAGAACTAGTGTATGCATTGGTTCACTAACTAACTGTTAGTCCTTTATTAGTTCCAAAAACATCTTAGAACCAATTTAACTAAACTTAACTCATTAAATTGAGTGATCGAATTTCCAACTCAATTTAAACTCATACTTGACCCCTAAAACTTAGGGAGAACATATACTTGACTACAGAAAGACTTCCAACTCGAAATTCCTAAGCTAATTATGTTAATTAAACTTAATCACTATTTACAAGTTGTTATGAGAATATAATTCGATTTTAATTCTCACTTTCATTCAAGGACAAATTAAACTGGAATTTCTTGTTGTCATTTCTCAACAAAATTCAGGCTTTGAGTAAATGAAAATGACGAAGCTTCTTGTTAGGCTCTTATCACTAGGAAACCCTATCGAGATAGGATTACAACAAGAATCAAATTACTTGTGGTATAATTTTTGGAGAGCCATTCTTGTGCTATTATAGATAGAAATCATGTCATGTGACATCGACTATATAAAGGTGAGTATGTAGATCACACTAAGCACATTGTAGAAATGATAGAAGTTGTAATGTTCATGAAATTTCAAGAAAGTAATCCCCATGTCAAGATATCCATAAGCGTGTTTCAGAAATTGAAACCATGGTTTGTTAGGCCTAATACAAATCGTGAAACATGTTTTTGCCAATATCAGTTGAATTCGAACTTCATTACGACACAATTTGGGAATTTTCCAAGAATAACTAGCATGAAGACCCTCCTCCTACCACAATGTTCAATTTTGTTTCATTAATATTGTGCAGGAGGTTGTCAGAAGATTTTTTTTACAAGAGAATATGTATAGGTGGGAGAAGATGCACTGAATGTAGTGATTTGGCATTATTCCATAGGAACATCCCTATTGATTCCAACTAGTCTAGGATGTTAGATGTGATGGTCACATGGAAGTGATATGAGTATGTTGTGGTAAATCAACCATCTTCTTCAACTATGGCTCCTAGGAGGATCAACTATGTTGAGGATGAGATTCCTATTTTAGAATTCATGGGGAACTTTTATAACCAGATCTATAAATACACCAAACACTTGCATAAATCTAGGTGGTAATATTATTAATTTAAGCATTTTCATGAGATATTCCATTCAAGCCCAATATTTTCAGTGGTAGACTTTGCCAGAAATTACAAATTTTCTCCTGAAACAGAGATACAAAGTGATTACTCTCACTCAGACCAAGTGTCCATATTCGTGCATGTTCTATACAAACATGCACAATTGAATGTTGATGGTGGGGATAAGACTAACAATTCATGTGATGTGATTAAGGAGTATCACTTCTACATTAGTGATTATCGTGAGTATGGCACATTGTTAAGGCAAAATTTGTTTGGCCTAAATTATGAATTATAAAAAAAAATGACATATCATTCAAAAAACATTGGATTTGGTCAGATGGTTGTGTAGGATAGTTCAAGGCGGCACACAATTTTTATTGGTTGAGTCAGATACACATGGAGACTAAGCTATAGCATACTTGGATTTTTTTTGAAATGGGACATGGAAAAGGTGAGTAGGATGGTGCAGATGCTTTCCGTGAAGCAAGCACTTAGGAGGTACCAAATGAGCCATGATGCAGATCAAAAATCATTAGTAGAGGTGGTCAACTAGTGTAGATCCCATATAGGACATGAAGGTCACGAACAAATTAGGCATTTGCATAGGTTCTTCTGGAATTTTGAACTTGGAGATGTGAGTAGATCCATTCCTTGGTATTATAATACTATAGAATAAATAAGGGAATTATACTTAGTGAAGAGTAAATACATGGGGGAAATATTTTCCATCAATATAAAAAAATTCACATGTTTTTGTGAGTTTTGCATTGGTGCAAATAGATGTAGACTTGATCAATGTGAAAAACATGGGTACATGTAAGTATGGAAATATGTCCCCTCTTAATCCAAAGGGGCCTCATCCAATTATGACATGGCAAGGGATGCATGCTGAAGATGCTTCTATTTCACTTGATCATGATTGAGTCTCTAATGTTGTTAGGGAAGGTTTGTGGCATCCATCATTAATGGTTCCATCTATAAATTAAAATATCGAACATATAATTAATACATATTTTTTATTTCGGTTGTAGGCAATGTCTTTGCTGTCACTACCCCCTCATGAAATGAAAAGAACATGGCCTACTATTTTATGCGACACACACAAGTAAAAAGCAGGTTGGTGCAATGATATGAAGATGGAAAATTCACATCGAAACGCAGTGGCATCCTTTTGATGGGTCATTTTTTTGAAAAGACAAGAAAAAGGGTGGTCACATTATATATATAGATTTTATGCTTGTATATATATCTTGCTAAAACAATCATCTAGTCATAGCAACTCGAATCAGTCTCACAAAAATCAAAACAAAGACAAGTGAACCAAAGAGATGGAAGACGACTAAATATGACTATGAATGTAATGGATACTTGTATTCCTATCACCCATTGGCCAAATGAGTAGATGATGCAAATGGTGATCCATGAAGCTGAGTATATAAGAGTCAACTGTAATCTAATCTTGAACAAGAGATCAACATATGAATTTTGTAGTTTATATATGTGACAATTGAATACTTTTGTAATTTTGTAATTTTGAATGTGAATAAAATTCATAGAGAGATGTTTCCCTATGATATTATCTATTAGGAATAAAAAATAGAGAAATAAAATCAAAATGAATGTGGAAATGAAGCATAGAATGAATCCATATAAAGTAGACACCATTTTAGAATTCATATCATCATTACAATAATATGCACTATTGAAAATAAAAAATTATAGATAACAACAAACTAATGAATTTAATTCTAATGTATAACCTATTCATTATTGTTGGTTGAATGTATTCACTACACACATTTATCAATTGTTTAATTATGTATTTTTCAAACACTTAGTTGGATAGGGCATTGTTCCTTCCTCATCACCCATTTTAGTTGATTGTATTGTCATCTCTTCCAGAGATATAACTATGTTGGGTTGAAAATGATGCATCAAGTAGTCGTTGTTGCCACATGGTTGATAGTGATAATTCACATATAGGTAATGAATGAGCTAAATCATTTAAATTAATGTTTTATATTGATATGCATAACATGTTTCATTGGATTTTATTTCCAACTTGACCATATGACATTTAGGTGCTTCTTGTACCTATCCCTTCTAGTGCACATACACATCTATAATTGTTTTCTCATAGGTTTCTGACAAGTTACACATGTGAAATCATGTATCTAATTGGTTCAACACTTGGTGATTATATCCATTGGAAAGAGTATCCCCTTCACATGTTGTTATGCCTAGTGTAATCACATCCAATATTATCACATCTAAGAATAATGTTTGACCAATGGCTTTATTTCCTAGTGAAGGATGCTAATCTCTTAGTCCCATAATTACTTTTTGTGGTGTGATTAATAGTAGATGAAATTCTTAAGATCAAACATTGAATTTATATGTATTCATAATTCATTGAATTAAATGATTGTCTAAATTTTGTAACGTGAGATTGTATAGAGGAGTTTTATGGGGAGGAAACCATGCACCCATACCCTTCTTGATTGCAATGAATTTTTATTACAAATTATTGAATAACAAACAATTTTTTTTAAGTTTGTTAATTTATAACTTTGAGGACAAAACTTATAAACATTGACCTTTTATTCATAGTCATGGAGATGTACTTTGATCCTAGACATAACTAGGCTTAATCTTTTATGGGGGGGAAATAAGAGAAAGATTTACTTTTGAGAAGCACATGTCATTGGTGAGGGTGGAAAGAGTTATTTAATTCCTCAATTATCCATTCTAGGGTTTGGGCATGCCATCCTAATTTTAATTTGTGCAATGATATGCTAAATATAATATACACATGTAAATATATCAAAATACATATATTTTGAGATATTTACATTCAAGGCAATTTGGAATATGTACTTTAAACATAAACATTTTTCAATGAAATATTTGTAACTCATTTTTTTCAGGTTTAAATTCATTTGTCTTAGATCTAAGACTTTTGTGATCCATATTGTAAATAAATATCTTTCAGATTAATCACATCATTAGGATTTGGTCGATGTTTCGAACCAACTAATGTGGTTCATCCCCAGGATAAGGTGAAAAAATCAATCAGTCTTCAGGAATAAATAGTATGGATGCATCATTGCCCGAAGTTAGCCATTGAAAACTAGTCGTTGGTGATTAGTTAAAATTATTCTAAATGGAAGTTAGGAATTATTAATTAATTAAAATATTATAAATTTAGTTAAAATATTTGTAACTAAATTTATAATATTTTAATTAGTTAATAATTCCTAACTGCTATTTTTAGAATATTTTTAAATAATCACCAATGGCTAGTTTTCAATGGCTAACTCTGGGAAATGATGCATCCATACTATTTATTATTGAAGATTGATTAATTTTTCACCTTGTATAGAGAATGAATCACATTAGCTGGTTTGAAACATTGACCAAATCCTAATGACGTGATTAATTTGAAAGACATATATATCTATATATTTATTCATTTGTCTTATTGAAATCTATTTATATTATCATTTCAATTCATTTCTATTCTTATCAATCCATTTTAGTTCATTTTAAGTATCAAAGTGATTTCCAACATGGTAAAATTGTACTTATTTTCTTAGTCCATGAAACTAGAAATCAAAATGAATCTTTTGTAAAAGTTTACTTCTTGAATATTGTAGATTCCATATTCGTGGCTTGATGATGACTACATCATTATTTTACTACTTGAATCTTGTAAATTCCATATTCATGGATTGATGGTGACTACATAATGTTTTTCTTATACCATGGAGTTTTGAGTTTATTGCATATGGATTTGTTAACCTTTTATTTTACAATACAATGGAGATATAATTTTAGTCTAGCATATTGAAATATTCACAAAAAATGGATAATAAAAGTCATTAATATAAAGTAAAATTATATTTTAAAATACAAGTCTGTTAATCAATTTTAAATTATCATTGTTATCTTTTAAAATAAAAGTTATATTGTAGACATTTATTTAAACTAGTGAAATAATTAACATTCGTAAACTTCCATAAACTGAAATTTAATGAACATCCACAAAAAATAATTAATAAACATCCATAAAATGAAATAATGAATGTATCCATAAACTGTCCATACAAAAATATTTACAAAATACATTACATGAATATTCATAAACTGAAATAATGTTCATGTATCCATAAACTATCCATATGAAAATATACAAAGTATAGTATACATGTGAATGTGCCCTATGAAATGGACCTAGAAATATGCAAAGTATGTGGTCTAAGTACGACTACTCTTATGTGACCGCGAGTCAAAAAAGATGTCTAGATCCTAGTACTATAATATGATAAATTCAAATTCAAATTAACTATTATTATTTACAAAATAAACAATATAAAGATAAATTATTTTTCCAAATTTAATTACATATGAATCTACTAACCTAACTCAAGTCCAAATGAGAGGCAAGTGAGATCATGGGGGTCTCATTAATATGAGTTTGGAGCTCCTGCGCTTGTGACTCAATAGTTGGGGTTCGTGTTGATGGGCCCACATTGGGATCACCTTTAAAACACCCACCCCATTCATGCACCCACATCATTGCGGTCTTGACACCACCTTGAAAATGGGCATGTGTACACAACGACAAAGACATTATAAGTAGCCTACAAATTAATTAGAATGCATGTAACTTAAAAAAAGAAAATGTTGAAATCTTAGGAATAATTTTTTTACCTCAAGTGCTAGTCCATGTGGCTCTAAAAAATGACTCTCCTCCATGTGAGTGTGATGATGTGGAGGTGGAGGTGTCAATGAATCCATGGAAACAAACACTAATGGAGGCTTCTTTGGATGATCGACTGATACCTTGGATGATCTCATAATCTCATCCATATAGCCACGTGTCTACATGTTATCATGAACTTATTAATATAAATGAAATATGATATGAAATTACTAATATAAATAATTTATAATTTGATGATAAGAGTCCAAATTTTTGAATATATGTTCCTCGCCTGTGAGATGCTGGTCATACATCCTCTAAGTATCATGGATGACATCACAACATCTACGTGCATATGCCAAAAACTGGTCACGAGGTAAAATCTCGAGTATTGAATCAACAACAAATTCAACTAGAGGGTCATGCAGAAATGACGGTGGTATGATCCTCTCTCCATGCAATGTGATGTGTGCATCGACCAATGTGGTCCACATGATCTACACAATGGTATCCCTGGTCTCAATTCTAAGCTGTGACAAGTCCTCTAGCTCAGTTAGCAATTCCACACTCTGAGATAGTGGTGGGACCAATCTCAGAGGTAGTGGTACATGTGTAGGGTCCCTATGAGCCTCAAGATGATCATAGCTATGCCCCTTGCTAGATCCATAAAACTGTGATCTTGTGCTAGTGTAATATCACATCATATGCAACAAAAACTCCACATATAAATTCCAGGAAAAGTAAAGGGGGTATGGTCATGGTGTGGGATCTAGGCACAAGCTCCAATGAATCGATCATAAATAAAAGGAGGCACATCAACATTCCTAAAATATTTGAGTGGAATCAGACCATGATGTCCAACAAAACTCGAAGGAATATCAAACAACTCCCCATGCAAATCAATTTACTTGGTAGTGGCTTTCACCACCTCCCAATCATTTGTTCCTCTAACATTCTGCCTCCTAGTTCTTTGTATGACATGTAGGAGGTCGCTCTATGGACCTGCCCTATGGTAGGCCTAGTTCGACTTATTGTTTATCTCCAACATTAGATTCAAGTTACATCTATTTGACATGCCAGTAGGGAGCATACCCAACTCTCATGTAATCTAGGCTTGCTGGGCCCTAACATCATCAAGCATGCTAGTGGTCGTGGCGTTGTCCCACGAAGGGATCAAATCTCCACTGTCATGCCTAGCTTCACCTTGCTTAGGCCTTGCAAGTCATAAACATAATTTAACATATACAACACACTAAACATAATAACATATACATTAAATTAAAACACTTAATTGGAGATGATTTAAAAATTAAAGAGAATTTGAAGACATAAACACATAAATTAAAGAAGATTTAAAAATGTAGTAGATGTACCTAGGATAGGTGAAGCTGGACTCTGTGTAACATCATCGAAGAGACAGATACACTACCTTTAACACTCCCACTGGTGTTGGAGCTAGGATCTTCCAGTGAAACATGACATTTGGCTAGGCTACGTGATCTTTGATGAGCCTGATCATGTGTCATTGATTTCTCCACACTGTGATGGCCTACCGATGGGGGTGACATGGGAGAAGGCTTCGCATAAGTTTAGTTGGAAGGGGATTGATTGTAAGATGGATAAAATAGAAAAATTAAGAGTTGATTCAAATCATATAAAAAAACACATAATCATGTAATACATAAGTATGTTAGGTTTCTGCAATCTACTACTAAGTATAATATAGAAAATTTATAAATAGAAATGAAAACATAGAATTTTAGGTTGAGAGAAACCATATATGAAACTACCAACATCTAAAATTACATTCATTGGGCAAGGCTAATTACTTTGTACATAAATATCTAGCTTTAACTATAATGTAGAAGCGTTATAAATGGAACATTTGAGAAAATATAATGCTAAGTTGATGAAGGGATATAATAAATAATTGACACTTCAATCTAAATTGAGTTGGTGAGGTAGGTTTGCGAAGCCATCCTGATTTAAAACTAAGACTAATATAGGGATATGTATAGAGGAATGGAGTTAAGGAATAGAAGGAAAGACTAATATGGAGGAATAGAAGCAATATAATTTTAGTTTAAGTACGTAAGAGTCATCTAAGTCATATAAGCTTCCATCATAGACCTTTAGAATTGAAAAAAAAATAATACAGATAATACATATAAACTAATCCAAGAAAAAAACCATATGAAGAGAAAGTTTAGATTGACTAAAGAATGTTGACAAGAAAACCATTTCTAAACTGTAGAATCATCTAGCCTTCCTAAACTTTATAGTCTTTTTTTTGGTAATTTATCAACCAAAGTATTGAGTTCCATGTAAAACAATCGAAAGAAGTGATCAAATCGATCTTGACACTTTTTCCCATTTCTAAATAATGAAATTTATTGATAGAGAATAAATATGTAAATATATGTAAAAAAGTGAAATAAACCTATTTTGTAAAAATAATAAAATTTTGTGCCAGCTAAATATTCCATAAGATAAGTTCTTATAGTGCTTAAATTTTACATATGACATATTAGGTGCAAGCACATGAAGACAATGTTTCTACAACACACTACATATTGAGTTGTTAACCAAGGGATAATAAACAATAAGTATTTTCTTAGTAACGCATGCCTCCAATGGTCTGATGAAACCATATTTACTGTCATTAACTTCCTCACCACTATTGGCACTAATTACCTCATTACCATCTTAGGTTTTACATGCATTAGGATAGTTAAAATTTTGGATCTAGTATGGATTTACACGACATTGTCAATCTCATCTCAAAAATACATATCGCCATTGTCGTTTCTATCTATAACTAAATTGTGCATGCTTTTATTTGTTCAAAATACATGCATATTAATGATGAATTACATTTCTCATGATATCCATAATGCATTGTCCTTTTCCTCTATGTTTGGGGAAAAATAGGGTTTTAGCTATGATAGGTAATAATATTGGATGGATGTTGGATATAATTAGTTGATGGAATATGTAAAAATTCATTTTAGGTGCTCCATATGCCACATGTATGGCCACCTGTTGTAACTGTTTAATGACCCTCCCATTTATTGATTTAATAATTAATATTGTATTAATAAATGGGGACCCTTTTAAAAAAATTCTCCAAAAAACTTAGCCAATAAGAGCTTCCCTTTTATAAGAATTTGGAGTAAAAATTTGAATAAACAAAGATATAAAACCAAGTCATTTCATGATAAAACATTCTCGTTTTATCGTAAATCGTAGGATCTAAAAATAACAAGGGTTAGTAATGAGGTAGAATCCACAAGATGCAATAAGTGAAATTCCCATAAAAGACCTAGAGATAGCATTTAGCTTCTATAATACTTAAGGCTTAGACTATTCCTCAAAGTCTTTATCACAATCACATTACGATTTTTAAAAGAGCACAAACATACAAACCACAAGAAAATATGAAATGCGATGTAATTCGGACCCAACGAAATATTAAAACTATTATAAAACTACATTTGAGTCCAACATATCATAAATATCTATTTAAGGAAACATGCTAAAAAAGGAAAAAGGAATGCCACTCATTATAAATCACAAAACATTAAAATGACTCTCAATTGTTCTATTCATAATCTCCCATATTGCGATTTGCAATTTGCAATCTTCCCGTTTTGCGATTTGCTATTTTCTCGATATGTGATTTATGCAATCTTTGTGATTTGCGAGATTTTCACTTTGTGATTTACGATATTATGATTCATTGAAATCACAAGAATTGGTATCACGCATAATTAAAACCGATTGGAAATATCAATTGAAACATGTGATGCGGTATTTTGATAAGACATAAAGAAAATCTTGTGTAAGCCTTAATACATAATTAATGAGGTTTAAAGGCATATATTTGTTAAACGAATCGAGATGATATATACATTTCTTATTCGTGTCTGAAATAATAGCTTCATCCTTACGTGCTTTTAGAATTTCCTGTTCTAAAAATGTTTTCTCTTACATTTACCGCTCTGTGTTTTTATCTTGTTTTCTCCATTTGCCTAAATTTCAGGAATTTTTCGAAGAACACAACACTCACATAAATGGTTAAGAAAGGAAAAAATACCATAGAGGTTACTGCGCCTGAGTAGTTAGACATGCAACCACTATTCTCTGATACCACTTGTAACAAATATGTCGGGATTACATCTTGGGAGGCCATGTAGAATTTACTAGAGGAAGAAATCCCAAGGCCCCTAGAAAATAAGGCAACAACAGATTGCTACAAGACCAAAAATGTTACCATACATAGATATGGTAAGATGGATTATTGATGAAGTGGATGTTTCAAATAGAATGTTCAGAAACTCTAGGAAAGACGTTATGGGATCATTCAAATCAGACAATTTAAGCCAAATGTGCCATCTTCCGCAGCCATAGAAGATCTATGACAAAAAAAATTATCGAGCATTTTGCCGAACAGAATGAAGTTCCAATGGAAATTATTTAGAATTGGAGGTTTGGCTCCAACAATTTTAGATGAGAGAAAAATGGTATGTACCCCATCCCACCTCTGTCAGCCCCACAAAAATTTTCAGCTGCAATGTTATGTAGGCTATTCGTAAAAGCTGATACCACCAAGTTTTCCATTGAATGGGTTCCCTTGATTGATGTCATCGTAAATAATACCATTTTGAACCAGAGTACTATTTTGTCGAATAATTTAGCCATGGCCATTAGAGAATATAGGTGTAATAGAATTGTCTCCACTCAGGTTATCCCTCCCTCCTACATGAGTGCTTATGTCATGGATGCTATATGTTTTTTCTCGCATTTTCCAAATATGGGTTGGAAATGGACTTTAAAGGATCCTACACCCATCCACGTTTATCATAAAATACTGTGGAAGTCATAGTTTGTCCCCCATTTTTATAAGATTTGTCATGGCATCATGTTTCCTATTTATCAAACCATTTTTAATAAGAAAGCCCCTATGATTTCAAAGGAAGAAAAGATAGACATCTTGTCGATGGTAAGATGGTTTGGTGAGGAATTGTTCACTTATATTAGAGTTTTCGGGAGTATTATGTCTCCCCATGTTCTCCCATATTATGTTCCGAATAAACTACTGACACGAGAGATTTCTTATCAGATAGTGGGTGATGGTATAACCAAAACCCTTAAAGAGAAGAAGAAATCCATCTGTCCAACCTTCCCTATACAATTTGGTGCTTTTGCGTTACATGATCTCGGGCATGCATCTAAAGAAATAAAGAACATCATGAATCTAAACCTAGCTACCATGCCAGGTAGACAGTATGACCCCAACAAGATTGCTAAGAATTTCACTGCCATGGTCAAAATTAGGAAATTTAGTCACGAGGATGATGAGTTTGATGATTTCTTTAAGCAAGTTGAGACATTTTCACAAGTTTTTCATTTAGTGTCACTAAATCTAGACCCAGAGGACCTCATATAATTTCACATATACAAAAATAAAAGGCTCAAACAGGTCACTTTGGACCTATTACAAATTGAAGAAGAGAATCTACTCCCAGCGTAAGCCTGGAGGAGAGCTCCAAGCACAATTATGATGAGGGATCACAAGAAAAGTCAGTTGAAGGTTCAGAAGAATCTGAACATGAATATGAGAATAAAGAAGGAATCCCTGAGGCAGATCCTAAACAGGATACATAAGAAAATTTTGAAGAAATGACCGAGAAGGTCTCAACTGAACAAGACATGGAGACTAGTTCCCCGCAGGTTGAAACATAAAAAACCCCAGTCATCAATCTAGAACAAGAGTGGGAGAAATTTAATACAAGCTTCCAAAAAGAGACCGTCCTTGAAGGAACTTCTGGATTCCAGAATCTACAACACACTCAACAGGCTGTAAATCCAGAAGCGACAATACAATAAATTGTAACTACTGAAGATATTGAAGTCATCTCAGCACACCCAACTTCTGAAATTGTTTTGAAGGTTGAAGAAATACTGCCACTGGACATATTCTACAATCTTACACATAAGGCTATAGTAAAAAGGAAAAGAAAGAAAAGAAAATGGGATGTATCTGCAACAACAACTCTTGGAAGTGAGCCAATGGAGGTAGTGTGGAGAGACTCCCCCATTGATCCATCATACAACCTTACAAAGCTATCGCAATTTGCAGGAGCTTATGCAACTGCAACAATTGATAAGGCAAAAGAAGTTCGATTGTTACTGAAAGAAAAAGAAGAAAGAGTTCAACTGCTTGAACAACAACTTGAGTAAGAAAGACAAAGCACCAATAGGCAAGTGGAAAAACAACTGGCACAACTTCAAATTTTTTTTGAGCAAATGATAGTACAACATCAGACAGACATGGCACTGAAGAACACACATATTCATCGAATGCAAGCTATATTGGACAAATTCAAAGACAATTCTCAAATAATATGAATTCATCAAAGAGGCACTTGAATTAAATTCTCTTTTGGTACAACAATAGGAAATATTTTTTCAAAGAATTTCATTGATCAAACATTATTTTGAATGAAGTGACAAATTAAAAAATCAAGTGATTGATCAAAGATTAGAATATGAAGAGTTAAATAAAAGGATAACAAAATTAATTTCTTGGCAAGAATTTGAAGAATGCAAGAAGGCCGATATACCGAAGATCGAGGAGTCCCACAAAGAAGTCTTATTTACAAATTGGGATGTACAATTAAAACAAACAAAGAGGGCGGCAACAAGAGCAGCCACTACAACAAACAACATCATTGAGGTTGTCAATGAAAACCTCCACACTGCCAATCTTATCAAAGAATACATGCCAAAAGCTCTTCTGGACAGTAAACAGTGAGAAGAACAGTGGAAATAAACTACCCAAACAAATGCAGAAGTGATCAAGAAATTGTCTAAGCTTGATTGGGAAACCTACTGGTAGTTTTTGGTAAAACCACAGTCATTTAATGACTCTACACTGTTTAACTAATTCTTCTCAAAATATGGTTCCACCTCTCACTAATGTTGTATTCATGAGGCAATTGAGATCTAGAATTGGCCAACCTCCCCAGGTTAAGCCAATGATAGACATTTGTGAGCTCAAGGACTAAATGGTTGAATAATACCATTCCATTTGGAGAAGCTTGTCATCATTTATTTTTATTTTAGTTTTTATTTCACTTATTCTGAGGAAGGTTGTTTGAAACCTCCTAAATTTTTTATGTAATCATCTATTTTTGAGAAATATGTGTATTATTTAAACCTCTCTCATGCATTTAGAGAGGGCTCCATGATTTTATTAAAAACACTTTGCAAGAGATTGAACTTCTGTAATTTTGTGAATGTTTTGATGATAATTGGAATAGGTTCTAATTTTATTGGATATTGAAGCATACTCTACTAAAATTGCAATTATGTACTCTTAGGGTATATTTGATTGAAAGGTAGTGGATCAATATTGCTGATCTCATGAGTAAGACCTTTCATATCTGATACTTTTATCTTATGATCATGTTTCGTTTATGAATTAGCAGTATTCTTTCTTATATTGTGTTATGTAGGAAATCTGAGTTATAGTTTAAACATCAAAGAACTTTTGTATAAATGTTTCAGCGATAATTTCTTATTGAATACATGATCAATTGATATATGCAATATATTTTCCATAATTATTTTGTCTAACTATTTAGTCAAAATAATTATCTTTAAATGAATTCTTATCTTATAGCAATTGAATGATCTTTATTACCTTTTTATTTAAGACATCTTTGTAGATCACATTATTTGAGTAACTCCAGGGTATATAGTAATATAATGTTAGAATAGATAGATGCATGTGTTTGCTACTTAAATATATCATTTTTATTAGATCATTTTCCATTATATCTTATATCACCCCAACATCATTATCATATCAATTCTTTCTGGGAAACTGGTCCCATTATCCCTAGTCGGAGCCACCACACCAAATGGAAAAGGAGCTACTTTTAACGTCCAAACTGGGTGGTTATCCCCCATGTTGTTGCAGTGAATTTCAAGGCTTCAACATTTTGGCACTAGAACGAGGGCCAGGGATGTGAATGGAAAGAAAATATAAATCAGAAATCCATTCTAAGAGTAAAACTCCCTCACCATCACCTCCAACTTCCTGGTCACATTCTAGATCTCCAAATCCTAAATTTGAAGTTGTGAAAAATATTTACAATCCATTATTGTTTCCCTAAAGAAATCATATCAACTTTCCTCTGCAGAAAATATTGAAGAACAATCTTTAATTCATAAATTACAAGAGATTTCTTTGTCTCAAGAAGAATCTGAATTATCTCAAGCCAACATTTCTTCACATTTTCCTTCCTCTCAAAGATTAACCAGATTGCAGAGTGAAAATTTTGGAATACCTCCATTTGAATTTCCTCTACCTCCTCCTCGAAGGAAAACTAAGAAATTTGATTCTAAAAGTCATAGTGAGATTCTTTCACCATCACTACAAAGTCCCTCATTTATTCCATCATCTTCATCATAAACTGAATCATCCACATCACCATCTCATATAGTGATTTACACTAGTACAGGAGCACAATCTTCATCTACCTAATCACCTTCAACTACTGGTGCTTTTTCTTCCACACAGATACTCATAATGGCTCAAAGATGATGGAAAAATCCATGAGCCATTCAAAGGGTAGGACCATTACATCCATTACCTGTCCATCCAGAAAAATGGTTGCCAAAATTCAATCCCGATGATGGTCTTCCTACCGAAGAACATGTAAACAACTTCATGTTGTCTATAAATATAAATGGAGTTGTAGAAGAAGATGTTGTTGTACAAAAATTCCCTTCTACTTTATAAGGATCAGAAGGATCTTGGTACTTTTCATTACCATCTGGTTCCATTGATAATTCGAACGCATTCAAGGAACAATTCCTAACCAAGTTTGGATATGACCACTCAACTTGAAAGCTAAATCTAGAGATCCAGTTAAGGATTTCAATTCATGTTTTAACAAATTATTAAATAAAATCCTAGTGGCATCCAGACCAAGTGTTGAGGTTCAAAATGAATGGTACTTTTTTTCTCTTCCCTCAAATGCAACTATTTTTGTTGATAGAGATACCATGCCAACCTTTGCTGAAAACATGAAAGAAGCTATAGCTGTAGAGAAATGAATTTTAGCTTTAGAAAATAAAAATGTATTAGAATAAATAAAATCCAAAAAGGTCACCTTCAAAGATGAACCCAAGAAGAAAAAAACTAAAGATCCTTTCGATCTTGAAGGTCTGCAAAAAGTACTTAAAACCATGTCCAATGAAATGGTTGACATAAAAAAGCTAGTAGCTGAAACTTCTTCTAGAAAACCCTTTAGACCTTTTAAAAGAAATCTCATCTCTGATCCTAAATCTTTGAATACAATATCAAATGCTGAATCAAATTTGGATGAAGGATAAGTATCAACAACTGAAGAACAAACTGATGATGAAGGGCTAGTTGAAGCACATGGAATGTGGGATTTCATTCTTCCTTTGTCAGACAATGAAGAAGAAGAATAAGCTTTCCCTGTCACCACTAGAAGTAAGAGCACTGTTGATTTTCCATAGTAAAGTCAAAAACATAAATCATTAACTCATGTTGTCAAAGAAAAAGAAATAGGTAAGAAATATTCTCCCAAGTCTACTCAGACATCCCCTCCTCAATATAATTGTTCGCCTTCAGCCAAAACCTTGTTAGTCTATGATGATATGGAATACATCATAGTCGAAGACATGAAGAAGACCAGAGCTAATATCACACTCTATGATCTTAGCAAGCTAAAACATCAACATAAGCTATTGCTCAAAGAATTAAAAGAAGTCCCCACTTCTCCTCTTCCTGCTGCTATAATTTCTCAGGCTGCTCAAGGAATGGGTAAGCCTCCCAGTACTTCATCGGATAAAATGAAAACAACAAATGTTGCTTTAATTGGTGGTAGATATAATTCCAATACTCCTCCTTTTCTTTTGACTTTTGAAATATTTAGTAAGAATTTGCACAATTGTTTAGTTGATTATGGGGCTTCATCCAACATTATGCCGAAAACAGTTTGTGTAAAATTGAATGTTTTATGCCAGAAACTTGTTGTTCACATTGTACAGTTAGATCGAACAAAAGACAAAGTCATAGGAGGAATTAATGTGGTTACCATCAGACTCTCATCAAATCTGAGAGTATGTCAAGTAATTGACGTTGTAGTCACTGATATTCCTGAATTTTATGGCTTGATCCTCAACAGAGATTGGTTCGAAAAGCTTCATGGCTATTTCACAACAAACTGGTCTCATATGTGGCTTCCTGACAATGGTAAGACAAATCAAATAAGGGTCAATCGTGAGAAGAATTTAAAGTATATTGTGACTGAACTGGAAGGATAAAATGAGCCGTTGCATACAATAATAATAGCATTGGAAATTATTCAGTTGAATCATTTTTGGGCAATTTTAATGCACACACTTCACCTTTTTTGGAAAATTTTGTTACCTCACAAATTGAAAATTATTCACAAACAAATTCTTCTAAATGTATCAATTTTGTAGATAAACCTGTAGTTAACTCTTTATTTTGGAAATTATTTTTCAATGGATCTAAATCTAATGATGGAGTAGGGGCATGTTGCATATTAGTTAGCCCCGAAGGAGATAAAACTATGCTGGCATGCAAACTTGAATTTGAATGCATGAATAACACTACTGAGTATGATGAATTAATTCAAGGATTTTATAAAGCCATAGGCCTTGATATCAAATACCTTAAAGTCTTTGGAGATTCTGAAATCATAATCAAATAGGTAAAGAACACTTTTCACTATCTTTCTAGACATTTAAAGCATTATCAATCGTTACTCCAGGATCTCACCTCACATTTCTTAGCATTTAACATTTCTCCAATTCCAAGACTTCATAATGCAAGTGCTGATATTTTGGCTAACATTGCATCCAAACTCATACCACTAGGAGATTATAGTCCTGACCGATTTTCTATAGAATTAATTTTTAGACATTCTATTCCTGATAATATCACCAATTGGTGAGTTTTTAATGACGATCTAGATATCGTAAACTTTCTAACATCTGAAGGCTCATATGATGACCAGATAATAGATGAAGACCAACATGATAGGAAGCTCAAACAAAGGACAAGTGAAAATCCCATACTCAAATATGTAGTTAAGCTAGAAGATATGTATTATCTTAAAGATAGATTCAAGAAACCAACTAACTCAAAGCTTCAAAGTTCAACATTGAGGTTTGAATTAGTAAATCTTAGAACTGATCTTAAACCACAAAATATATCTAGGTCTTGGTCTTGCACCTGACAAAAGATTAGCCTTCATTCATTTTTGAGAAGATATAAAAATGTTTTTGCTTGGAATTATGATGATCTTAAAACATATGCTACTTCTATTATACAACATACCATTACTATGATATCCGACAAAAACTCTGTGTAGTAGAAGTTGATAAAGATTCATCCAAACTTGGAAAATCAAATAAAATCTGAATTAAATAAACTTCTTAAAGCCAAAATAATTTTTCCTATCAGACATTAAAGGTGGGTTTCTAACCTAGTTCCAGTCAGGAAAAAGAATGGTGATATTTTAATTTCTATAGACTTATGCAATCTCAATAAAGCTTGTCAGAAGGACAACTTTCAATTGCCTCCTATGGAATAGAGACTGCAATTAGTTGCAGGCTCAGAGCTAATGTCTTTTCTAGATGGATTTTCAGGTTAAAATCAAATTCTCATACATCCAGATGATAAAATAAAGACCAAATTCAAAACCAAATGGGGAACATATGCTTATCAAATGATGCCATTTGGATTAATCAATGATGGTGCGACATTTCAGAGAGCCATTGATATAGATTTCAAAGGTTTGCTGAATAAAACTATGTTCATTTATTTAGATGATATAATTGTATATTCAAAGAAACAAAGTAATCATTTAAAGGACTTAAGACATATCTTTGACTGTTGTAAAAGGTACTAAATTTCTCTAAACCCAAAGAAATATTACTTTGCTTTAAGTGAAGGTAAACTTCTCAGATTTATTGTATCTAAAGATGACATTCACATGATCCTGATAGGATAAAATATTTTTTTGAAATATCTTTGCCTCACAAAAAAGAATCCATGCAATCCTTCCTAGGTTAGATAAATTTTGTTAAGAGATTTGTCCCTAAATTTTCACGAATTGTTTTACCCTTGCAATCCATGATAAAGAAAAATTATGTTTCTAAATGGGGACATACTAAGCAAGAAGCTTTTAATATTATTAAATAGGCAATTATAAATTCTCCCTCTTTAGCAACTCCAAATTTTTCTAATCATTTTATTTTATATACTTTTTCCTTTGAAACATCATATGCAACTATTTTGACACAAGTCAATGATGATAAAATTGAAGCACCAATCTGTTTCTTTAGCTCCAATTTGCAAGGCTCTTAATTAAATTACTCAGATGTTGAAAAGAAGGCTTTCACTGTTTTCAAATCAATAAAACATTTCATACCTTTTCTTCTTAAAATACACACTAAAGTAATAGTTCCATTCTCATCTGTGAGATATTTACTAGTGCAAAGAGAATTAGGAGAGAAAAGAGCAAATTGGGTGAGAACACTGCAAGAATATGACATTGAAATTAGACCAACTAAAATTGTTAGAGGTCAAGGTTTTTGCAGAATGTTAGCTGGAGCATCCAACTTACTAGCACCAGAAGATTTTGGTGATGATATACAAATATTTGAGGTAAGCCTCAACAATACTGAATCTCAATACGTTGATACCATCTTTTATTTGAAAAATGGATATGTCCCTATGTAGCTTAGTTAAAAAATAAAAAGGGCTTTGAGATTAAAACCAAAGAAATACGAAATCATCAATGATGTTTTGTTTAGAAAGAATTATGATTCTGTTTTACTAAGGTGCCTTGAAAAATTTGAGGTAGAAAAGGTTTTGTAGGAACTCCATGATGGACTAGCTGGTGGACATCTTGGGGGAGACACAACAGCACATAAAATCTTGCATGTTGGCTATTACTAGCCAACCTTGTTCAAAGATGCACACAAATATGTAAGGAAGTGAAAAACATGTCAAACCGCTACTGGAAGGCAAAGAAAAACCACATTTCCTTTACAACTGGTCAACATTGAACAACCATTTGAACAATGAGGACTGGACATAATAGGTGAGATCGTTCCTCACTCTTCAAAGAAATGTAGATACATCCTTACATCTACTAATTACTTTACTAAATGGGTGGAAGAAATTCCACTAAAGGTATCCAATTCTGGGAACATTATCGAATTTATTGATTAATTTATTATTACCAGATTTGGCCTACCAACTTGCCTGATGTTTGACAACGCGTCTTATTTCACAAGCAACACTATGAAAAAAATTTCTCTCAAAAGAAGTTTTAAACTTAAATATTCTGCTAACTATTATCCTTATGGAAATGGTTTAGCTGAATCAACCAATAAAAAATTCATAAGGATCATTAAACGAACTATTGATAAGAGTCAAAGAAATTGACATAAATCTCTAAAATTTTCTCTATGGCAGATCAAATAACACAGAAGGCCTCAATAGGCACTTCTCCATTTAATCTAGTCTATGGGAAAGAAGTTGTCCTTCCTAAAAATGTAGCTATTCCCTCTCTAGCCCTAGTTCAATTTATTGAAGAAAATCCTTCCTTTTATTTGCAATTAAGGCAATCACAAATTCTCAGACTTGAAGAAGAAAGAGAGAAAGAGAAAATAATACATGCCCATCATCAGTAGTTAGTTAAATATTCCTTTGATGCAAATTCTATAAGTCATAAATATTTTCAACTTGGAGACCTTGTATTGAAGTGGGATAAATCACATGAGGAAAAAATTAAGCATACCAAATTACAAAGAATGTGGCTTGGACCATTTCATATTGCAGAGCAAATCGACCCATCAACATTTCTATTGCAAGATTTATCAGGCAAGAGAGTTTTTCTTCTTGTGAATGGGCAGATTTTGAAGAAATATTTTTCATAGAAGATAACCTCTTCTATACCTTGTACAATATCACCTTTACATTTCCTAGGAAAATACAAGTTAAATAGTATTTACTTTTGGCCTTACAATAAAAAATCTCTTCAAATATTTTGATTTTTTGCTTGTATAAGTAGAGATTGTTAAGGAAATAATTATACCATTTGAAATAAACTAGGTTCTATCTCTTTGAAATCTTCTTGTTTCCACCAAAATGATTTATTCTTTGTGAAATAACAACTTTATAAAGAGACTTTTGTTTTATTATCAGTCAAGAAAAGTATCTCTTAACAAAGTAAAGACTCTCTGTAGATAAGCATCTTTAACTCTATAATTTTCATCCAGAAACTCTTAAGGAGTCAATGATTCTCCCCATCCAGAAAACGTTTCTCTTTTTATAGTGTAATTCTAAAATATACTAAAACTTAAAAGATAAGAGGTCTCATCAAGAGCCGACTTACCATGTTCATAGGAAAATAAAATACGGACATTACCAATATTGCATATCAAAATAGGGTAATGGCTTGAGATTATTTTAATCAAAAGACAAGGGGTCTCATCACGAGCCAGCTTGTTTAGTTGAATTATAACCAGTGAATGGCATTGTCACTATTTGGCCACCAAACCAAGACAATGCTTTTAAGTAATAAAAAAGAAATTTTTTCTAGAAAAAATAAATTGTTTAAAAAAGAAAAAGAATAGAATAAGTATATGATTCTGAATTTATCTCTAAAAATTGAACTCTTATTTGGATGGGATACTAAATCATTGATGGTTAAAAGGTAACCATGTCAAGGCTATGGACGCAGGTTGGCAATAGAGGCTCTACCTATGAAAAATGAGTACATCTAAAAGCTGATTTGCGAGAGCCCCCTACTTTATCTTTAAATTAAGTAAAGACTGATATAGACAAAGGAATTTTCATTTTGAAGAGGATATCAAATGAATTGTAATTATGTGAGTTTGTTATCTTATTTAGAGAAATGTTATTTACCTTAAATTTCATGTCATTCCTATTTCCTTGACTATCTTTACTTTGAAAGTATTAGAAATTTCAAAAAATTATCAATAATAACTCGTTCTTCCAGTGAATCTCCAATTTTTGTACTGTTCAACAACCCCCCCATTTATTGATTTAATAGTTAATATTGTATTAATAAATGGGGACCCTTTTAAAAAACCTCTCCAAAAAACTTAGCGAATAAGAGCTTGCCTTTTGTAAGAATTCAGAATAAAACTTTAGATAAATTAAGATATCAAACCAAGTCATTTCGTGATAACACATCCCCTCTTTATCGCAAATTGTAGGATCTGATAATAACAAGGGTTAGTCATGAGGCAGAATCTGTGAGATGCGATAAGCAAAGTCTGTGAAGATAGCATTTAGCTTCTATAATACTTAAGGCTTAGACTATTCTTCAAAGTCTTTATCGCAATCACATCACGGTTTTTAAAAGAGAATAAACATACAAACCACAAGAAAACGTGAAATGCGATGTAATTTGGAATGAAAGGAATATTAAAACTATTATAAAACTACATTTGGGTCCAACATATCGTAAATATCTATTTAAATAAACATGCTAAAAAAGACAAAAAGAATGCTGCTCATCGCAAATCATAAAACATTAAAGTGAATTTGAATTTCTCTATTCCTAATCTCTGATATTGTGATTTGTGATTTGCGATCTTCCTGATTTGTGATCTTACTGACATGCGATCTTTGTGATTTACGATTTGTGAGATTTGAAATTTGTGATTTTTAATATTCTGATTCATTGAAACTACAAAAATCTGTATCATGCATAATTCAAACCAATCGGAAATATTAGTTTAAAAAATGTGATGTGGTATTTTGACGACATAAAGAAAATATTGTTTGTTAGCCTTAATGCATAGTTAATGAGGTTTAAAGGCATTTATTCTTTTAATGACTTGAGATGATAGATATCTTTCTTATTCGTGTTTAAAATAAAAGCTCCATCCTTACATGCTTTCAAAATTTACTATGCTAAAGGTGTTTTCGCTTACATTTACTGCTTTGCGTTTTTATCCTGTTTCCTCCATTTGCCTGAATTTTAGTAAGTTTTAAAGAAACACAACACTCATAGAAATGGTTAAGAGAGGGAAAAAGACCGCAGAGGCTATTGCGCCTGAGTAGTCAGACATGGAACCACTATTCTATGATACCACTTGTAACAAAGATGATGGGACTATATCTTGGGAGGCGATGTACAATTTACTAGAGGAGGAAAACCCAAGGCCCTTGGAAACTAAGGCAACAACAGATGCCATGGCTTCATCCAATGCTTCTTAATTTGAAGCAACATGCTCTTTCCTACATAGGATTGCTGCAAGACTGAAAATCTTACCATACACAGATATGGTAAGATGGATTATTGATGAAGTGGATGTTTCAAATAGAACGTTAAAAAACTCCATGAAAGACGTTATGGGATCATTCAAATCAAACAATTTAAGCCAAATGTGACATCTTCCGCAGCCATAGAAGATCTATGACAAAATTTTTATCGAGCATTTTTCCAAAGAGAATGAATATCCAATGAACGTTATCCAGAATTGGAGGTCTGGCTCCAACAAGTTTAGATGGGAGAAAACTAGTATGTAACCCATCGCACCTCTATCAACCCCACACAATTTTGTAGTTGCAATGTTGTGTAGACTATCTAGAAAAGCTGATACCACCAAGCTTTCCATTGAATGGGTTCCCTCAATTGATGTAATTGTAAATGCTACCATTTAGAACTGGAGTACTATTTGTCGGATAATTTAGCCACAACCATTACAGAATACAACCGTAATAGAATTGTCTCCACTCGGGTTATGCCTCCCTTTTACATGAGTTCTTATGTCATGGATGTTATATGTTTTTCCTCACATTTTCCAAACATGGGCTGGAAATGGACTTTAAAGGATCCTACACCCATTCATGTTTATCATAAAATACTGTGGGAATCATAGTTTGGCCACCATTTTTATAAGATTTGTCATGGCATCATGTTTCCTATTTATCAAACCATTTTTAATAAGAAAACCACCATGATTTCAAAGGAAGCAAAGATAGACATCTTGTCGGTGGCAAGATGGTTTGGTGAGGAATTGTTCACTTATATCATAGTTTTTGGGAGTATTACAACTCCCCATGTTCTCCCATATTATGTTCTAGATAAACTACTAGCACAAGAGATTGCTTATCAGATAGTGGGTGATGGTATAACCAAAAACCTTAAAGAGCAGAAGAAATCCATTTTGCCAACCTTCCCATTATAATGTGGCACTTTCACCTTGCATGATCTCGGGCATGCATCTAAATAAATACAGAACATCACAGTTCTAAAACTAGCTAACATGCCAAGTAGATAATATGAACCCAACAATATTGCTAAGAATTTAATTGCCATGGTCAAAATCAGGCAATTCAGTCATGAGGATGATGAGTTTGATTATTTCTTTGAGCAAGCTGAGACATTTTCACAAGTTTTGCATTTAGCGTCACTAAAGCTAGACCCATAGGACCTCAAAGAATTCCACATATACAGAAACAAAAGGCTCGAATAGGTTCCTTTGGACCTATTACAAATTGAAGAAGTAAGAGAACCTACTCCCATAGTAAGTCTGGAGAAGAGTTCCAAGTACAATTCTGATGAGGAATCACACGAAAAGTCAACTCAAGGTTCAGAAGACTCTGAACATGAATTTGAGAATAAAGAAGGAATCCCTGAGGTAGACCCTAAATAAGATACAAAAGAAAATATTAAAGAAATGACCGAGAAGGTTTGAACTGAAAAAGACATGGAGGTTGGTTCCCCACAGGTTGAAACAAAAAAGACCCTAGTCATCAATCTAAAACATGAGTGGGATAAATTTAATAAAAATCTCCAAACGGAGACTGGCCTTGAAGGAACTTCTAGATTCCAGACTCCAGAACACACTCAATAGGTTATAAATCCAGAAGCGACAATACAAGAAATTGCAACTACTTAGGATATTGAATTCATCCTGACACACCAAACTTTTGAAATTGTTTTGAAGGTTGAAGAAATAACGCCACTGGACATATTCCATAGTCCTACACATAACGTTGTAGTAAAAAGGAAAAGAAAGAAAAGAAAATTGGATGTATCAGCAACATCAACTCTTGGAAGTGAGCCAATGGAGGTAGTGTGGAGAGACACCCCTGTTTATCCATCAAACAACCTTACAAAGCTATTGCAATTTGCAGGAACTTATGCTACTACAACAATCAATAAGGCAACAAAATTTCGACTATTTTTGAAGAAAAAAAAAAAATTAGAGTTCAAATACTTGAACATAAACTTGAGCAAGAAAGACAAAACACCAATAGGCAAGCAGACATACAACTGGCACAACTTCAAAAAAAAATTGAGCAAATGATAGTACAACATCAAACAGGCATGGCAGTGAAGAACACACAAATTCACCAAATGCAAGCTATATTGGAAAAATTCAAAGACAATCCTCAAATAGATGAATTCATCAAAGAGGAAGTTGAATTAAATTCTCTTTTGGTACAACAACATGAAATATTCTGTGAAAGAATTTCATTGATCAAACCTTATTGTGAATCAAGTGACAAATTAAACAATCAAGTGATTGATCAAAGATTAGAATATGAAGAGCTAAACAAAAGGATAACAAAATTCATTTCTTGGAAAGAATATGAAGAAGGAAACAAAGCTAATCTACCAAAGATCGAGGAATCCCACAAAGACATCTTATTTAGAGATTGGGACGTACGGTTAAAACAAACATAGAGGGCAACAACAAGAGCAGCTAGTACAAAAAACAACATCATTGAGGTTGTCAATGAAAACCTCCACACTACCAATATTATCAAATAATGCAGGCCAGAGGGTCTCCTGGACATTAAACAGTTAGAAGAATAGTGGAGAGAAACCACCCAAACATATTAAGAATGTTGAAAATGCAACAAGATTATGGAGCTTAGTGAAAAGAAGTCGCCTTCACTAAGTGGCTCCGCAGCCTATTTTGGGCGCAATTCTATTTTTAGACTATGTCTATTTTTAGACATATGGATCATGGTCTATGAGTTGGAGGATGCTATTTATGGATGATTGGTCATGTTGGTAAAAATAGATGGACCTCTATTTTTAGACATATGGGCGGAGTCTATTTTTAGACTGCCAGTCAAAAAATAGAACAGTCGAATATTATTAGCTCTTAATAATATTTGAACTATAAACATTATCTTATCCTCTTGCAACACTTCAGTTCGAATTACGGATGTGGCACATGCAGCTGCCAGAAGGAAATATGCTTTTCCTATGGGTTAGTTGAGCTATTCCATGATGGACTTCAGTTACAACTCAAGTGATTGAGTTTGGTGGAGTTGATTGAGGAGTTGATAGAGTTGTGTTCAATTTAACATAGTTGAACTAGTTGTATTTAGTCTAACTGCCAAATACACTAGTGATGAGTGATGTGAATTAATTATTAATTAATTCACTAATTATTAGCTCATAAATCAACTAAAGAATACATCAGTTAACTCAGTGCATGGACATTTCAGTGGAGACAAGTGTTAGAGGTGGGTGAAAGGGTGAGACTACTATCAGTTGTCACTATAGCTGTGCATGAGATTTGCACAATCATTGATGGAGATTGCCAATGAGGATTGTGAGGTACAAGCCAAAAGTGATTTCGAACTTGGAAATCATCTATTCTCAACATGGATTGCGTAGTAGAGACAGGAAAACAGTGGAGGAGATTTGAACCCGTGACTTGTTCAGACCTAAGCTAGTTTGTGTGTAGCATGTGGAGATAGTACTGAGTACTTGTGAGGAGTATTGTACTATGTATTGTTACATGTTCTCTATCATTATAATACACAGATAGTTGGGGGTTTTAAGCTGTATGCCTTCCCCATTACATACTGTGTTGATATGTGTGATTGATGTTTTCAATGTGCGCATGCGATTGTTTCTTTTTAATTCCACAAATTGACGATCAATGATAGAGGAGGTTATGTATTATGCATGCATTCCGCAAATAGTGTATAATCAGGATAATCTCTGTGAATAAGTGTTATATTATTCAAATTTCTACACTCTTAGAAGTTGTTTTGAATGCAGTGGATACAACGACCCCAGTAGCAAATAGGCCTACAAGCCTCTGAAGGTAAATCATGTGTATTGAATACTCCTTGTTGAGTCATAATGATCCTCCATGCATACAATTGATAAGAAGCTTTGTACACTGCATGACGACTCCCATCATCCCAAACACGGGAAGACTCCTTAGGTTTAGCAATGTCAACCTTTTAATTCCCCCAAAGTCCTCTGCAACATTGATGGATTGACTTCCATAATCCTTGACTACTAATTCGGTGTAGACCTCTTAAGTAAATACTGGAAATTAAAAGAAGTCTGAGAGGTATTTGTCAACAATCATTTCCTTATCATATTTGTGTAAAGAGGCTCTCTATTCCTGATTATTTCATCGAATTTGACCTTTGGGACAAAGATCACAACCTTCACCATTGTTATATAATGACACTGATACACACAAAACATAGGGGCCTTGAATTTGGCCTTGAGACAATGCAAATTGCAAACAGATTCTTGGCTTGGAAATTCTACCACCTCGGCTCCAGGTGATGAAAAACTTATCATTTCCATGTGGATTTATTGGAAAATCTGAACATGATGTTTCTGACTAAACTGCTCCACTAGTACTATGGAAACTTTCCCAACAGTCTCAATTGTGTTAACATTGATGACGATTGAGCTAGACCTGAATCAGATGATGAAAACCTGAAAACCAAGGTGGAGTTGATGGGTAATTATGGCGTTGTGGTGGGAGGCCCTTAGGATTTGATGATGGGTGTTACAAGAAATATTTAGCACAAATTCAAACTGCCACTATGAATTATTTCCTAATTATTACAAATACGACAACTTACATGTGTGGCTCCCTAACCAAAAACAGTTAAAGTGGGGTGGAAATACCTTCGCAAATGGAAGAGACCTAATAGGAGATTTATTCTAGACTAACTTCAACTGAAATAGTTAACCAACCAGTTTAACAGATAAAAATAATACATGACAAAGACTAACTGAGTCTACCTAGTCCAACCTATGGTTTCGTTTCGGAGACGCATCAATTTGGAGTGGAATTAGTTGATCCCTAAAGGGGTTTTAGGTGTGCACCATTCAATTATCTTGGAAGTAAGGCACCATCCAGTTTTGAAATCTTGAGAGCTGCTGATTCCATCACTTCTATAACAATAAAACGTCCCAACCAATGCGTCTGCAACTTTCTGGGAAACTTCAAGAATTTTCTATCATATAATAGAGCATGTCCTCCCACCGTAGATGATTTCCGCATAGTATGCATGTTGTGTCATGCCTTCTGCCTCTTCTTTTTAACCATTTAATAAAAACCTACCATGAACCTAGCCTCATCTAGTTCCCAAATTTCCTCCAATTTCTTCGGAATTGACTCTTCCTTTGTCATATGAGTGGCCTGTGTAATGAAAAAGTTGGAAATAATGAATTCGGCGGTACTACAACCTCTCATACATATACTAGTTGCAAAGGCATATGTTTGTGTAAGATTTTAATAGTTGTTCAATAGACCCATAGAGTAGCTGGCACCCACTCATCCTAATTGTGCCTATTGGCTGAACATATCTTGCTCAGTCCCCTTTATAAGATCTTGCTGAAAGCTTCTACCATACCATTTTCTTAAGGGTGATACAATATGCTCCTATGGTGTTGTATTATCAAGTTTTAGAGTAATAACGAAACCATTTCATTAATGAAATGGGTCCCATGATCACTAGTGAGGCTTCGTGGGCACCCAAATCGGGTGATGGTGTTCTCAAAAATAAATTTGGTGGTGGTATGTGAAATATGATATTCAATCGGTGCAAACTTTGCCCATTTGATAAGGTACTCTATGGCAGCGATGATATATCTACTGTGGGATTGGTGTGCCGATGGATTGATATTTCCTATAAGGTTAATTTCCCATTTCTCAAAAACATACAGTGCTCATACTAGTTGTAGAGGCATTTCATCCCGGTGTGATGTATTTCCAACCCCTTGGAAAATGTCACACCATGTGGCACATTCTTTTGGATCTCCAGAAATTGTGGGCCACTAGAGCCCCACCAACATTACTTTCCTTGCAGTGTACTTTCCTCCAACATGACCTCCCACAACCCCTGAATGACACTCCCACAATACATCATGGCTCTCGTGGTATAGGACACATCTTCCCAATACTTGATCAATGCCCAATTTGTACATCTACCCTGCAATAAATTTATAATCCACAACATGGACAATCATGTGTCTCCGTTGAGTTGTTTTTTATTCCTTTGGGCATTTACCTATAGATAGAAAGGTTGTTATATCCTCCAAGTAGTCTAGTAAAACTTCAACTCAAAACATATCAGTGTGCAGTAGCTGATCATCAACGAGTCCTCCACTTTCACCTGAATCTAGTAGAGAGAGGTGATTGAGTCCCACATCAAGTCAGCCTGGCTTGACAATTAATTAAGATGTGAATTCTTGGAATAACAAAATCCATCTACAAATCCTAACTTTAAGTATGGGTTTGTTAACTAAGTTTTTCAGAGCATAGTGATTAGTGAAAAACTTGAACGGACCTCCCAGAAGATAATGTTAGAAATTTTGAAGTAAATACACCATCACAAGCACCTTACGCTCAGTTGTGGTATAATTCTTCTCAGCCATAGATAAATTTCTTCTAGTGAAGTAAATAACGTGATTTGGTTTTACCTCCCTGGGTTAATCCAAGATGAATCCTAAGGTGATACCTCATGCATCAATGTGAAGATGAAATTGTTTGTTCCAATCTGGATAAACTAGGATCGGTGCACTTGCCAATTTCTCCTTCAATATATTAAGAGCAACATCACATTATTCTGACCACGCGAATCATTTGTCTTTCTTGAATAACTTCTACATTGGTGTAGTAATCAAGGCACAGTTGTGGATGAACCTCCTATAATACACCATGTGGCCCAAGGTCGACATGAGTTGTTTAATACTTGTTGGCAGGTCCATGTTCACAATCATTGTGAGCTTAATAGGGTCAACACACCCCCCTTCCTTCCATAAGATATGGCCTAAAAACGTTCCAAAGGGGATGGTAGATATGCACTTCTTCAAGTTTAGCGGGATCTGCAACTGTCTACATTGATCAAACATGATACTAAGAAAAATGGAGTGTCTCTTCAGTAAACTCTAGATGGTCCAATAATCCATGTAGACCTTTAACAACTTGTGGATATAATATTTAAAACCAACAATAAAACATCGATGGTGCATTCTTGAGTCCAAAAGACATAACATGGTACACATAAGATCCCCATTTTGTGGTAAATTTGGTCTTCTTCTTATCCTCCTTTATAACCCTGACTTGATGATAACCGAAGAATCCATCTATAAAAGAATAAGCTTCCTTTCCTTCCACATTGTCAAAAAATTCATCACTGAAAGGGTTGGGAAAAGGATCACAAAAATATGCATTGCTTAGTCTGTAGTAGTCCACATAGACTCGTATTTCAATAACATACTTCTTATTTTTTCTCAAAATTGGACTAACCCACTCTACTTCATGAACTACGAATATAGGCACTGTTGTCAACATCTCATATATTTCTTCTTCACCTTCTCCTTAACTCTTTGGCTCAGTCAGTATGGATGATGCTTCAATGGTTTTGCATCTGGCTTAAGCATCATCTTCATCTCACCTAACTCCCCCATAATCCCATTCATTTCTGCAATAGATGAAGGGAACACTTCTTCATATTATTTTAAGAGATAAAATATATATTTGGTATTATGTTTGTCCCAGTAGTATCCAATGGAGGCTCACTTCATATTTTCATTAACCCAAATGTTGTGTTTTCTCAACTTAAAGGGTATTATATGTGGACCATTAATCGCAGGCCCATCCTTAACGCCTCTTTCCCCCTTAGTTTCATTGAATGCCATATGTCGTAATTCCTTAATATCATCCTTGTCTGGTTCTCTTTCTACCCTTCCACGGGATACGGCCTCATGATATCCTGATTCATATATATGTTGTAGAGTGCTCCGACATATGCATCCTTCCATTAGCTTTCCAGTTGTAAGAATAATTCACTTAACAACCTGCAAAAAATTGGTCATCCTTTCATCATTGTTTGAGAACGAAAAGATGCTAACAAATTGATCTATCAAGAAATCCTAATCACTTGTCTATCTCCTTGTTTATTCATTTACATACCATACTTTTATAAATGTCTCTAGGCTATGTACGAATCCATGCACCCCCAACTCCTTTGAAATTCTAAACTATCTCCTTGTTTCTTCCTTTACATACCATACTTTCGAAAAGGTCCCTAAGGTTTGTACAAATACGTGCACCCACAAATCCTTTTAAATTCCTTCCGTGTTCCATCTAGCCTCACATTCTTGTAAGTGTTGTTGAGGGTTAGAGCCTCCCTTGTATTTCACAAACTCTTGTTGGTACTCCCCTGAATGTCCAAATATGCCTTTCATTTTCATCTTGATCTCCTCCCATTCTCTGACACGGTGAGGGTGAGTTCCCCACAACCTTTCATCTGTCACTTGTAAGGAGAAATTAAGTAGGGATACCTTGTGTTCTTCAAGAACAGTTTCATCAACTCTATTGATAAAAGTATTAACTGAATCCATACCATTGAAAATAGGGAATTGTCATACCTCAATGTTAATCCAGTTGAACTGGCAAACTGTGGCACAACGCCTAGTGTTGATTTCATATCCACCCTACTTCAAATCATTAGAAGAGGCATCCGAGCCAACCTCTCAACTCTGAATACTCTGCCGGTTGATAGACCCTTCTTCGGCCAAGTTTATATAATCCTTCCTTATTCCTGCTATCAGTCGATATAGTTGATCCAACAATTTGAGTTCTTCCCTATCATATGTCGACTCTATGAACCTTGGTCCTTGATTTGGGTCTAGGGGTTGGATCACACTAAGCCCTTCTTGGCCCTTCTAATTCAAATGTCATTAGTTCCTTCTTTAAATTAATTATCGCATAGTTCTCAAAAGCCCAATCTATCCCAAGTAGTGTTGGGTAGGGGTCCTTGTCCCCCATAATTTATATCACTTCGAAATCTACATAATTCTTCACTCCTGCTATATCGACTTCTACATCCTCCGTCATATGACCAAGAGGATGCAATATTGATTTTCCATATGCTATTGAATTAGAAAAAATGCGAGTGTAGGCCTTCCGAGGTCTTCCCAAGTCTCTCTCGACAAAATATTGATATCTAAGCCTAAGTCCAACATTGTATCCTTAATTTTGAAACCCATAATTTGAGCGTCAATATGGAACTCTCTTCCCGTTATCTTCTTCTTCCTCTACATCATCTTGGAGTATTTTTCAGGTAGGTTGGTAGAAATGATTCCTCCCTTAGTCGCTCCAATGTTGACAACAAATTCCAGACTTTCCCGCAACTGTCCAAGCATCTAATCATTGTTCACAATTTGTAAGAATAATCTGAACCATTCTTCTATTGGTTAAGCATTGAATTACAGTGCGTCTAGTCTCCTAGGTTTTAGGGACCTTGGTTTTTATTTTTGTTGCCCCTTTCCTAGTGTCAATTTATTAAAATTTTCTGTTGCTTCCTTGTAGTATCGCTTCTATTGTTCGAGGTCATACGAGCAATTTGGTGAAGTTTGTTTTATAATCCTAGGTTGTTTAGTGGATCCCATGTCAGATCCAGTATTTTTCCCTCCAAGAGTGACTATGTTGATGTTTGAGAGGGAAGTTGTCTCTGGAAACCTTGGCTCTACATTGATTAAGTTTTCTCCGCTTTGGCAGTTGCGTTCTTTCCACCTAGCAATCAACTCTAGGAAGTTCTATGTTGCATGCATGTTAACCCTGCACTGAGAGAACCATCATCTTCTGCGTAGTGGGAAATCTCATGCAATATGCCCTTCTTGATCATAGTTATAACAACGAACCAAGCCTCTGTCTCCTGTCCTGCCACCCCTTGTTCCTCCTCCTCCTCATCCCATAGGAGCCTTATTGATTTTATAGGCCAATTGGTCCAACTGATTAGCTAGGGTATCTAGTGTTCGACACTAATCAGCATGATGAGTTGGTGAAGTGCAGAATTCACAAAAGGTTTTGTTTACAATGTTGGAATACTTATGCATAATTGGATGGAGATGAGGGAGATGTCCATATCCTCTACATATCTCACCGTACTAAGTTGGTGCTAAATTTTACTGACTTAGAAATACATGAAATTGTTTGCACCCTGTGTATAATCCTTCTGTAATTTTTTGCACAACTCCTATGGCAAGTGTAGAACGAATGGTCCCATTAGTGTAGGTATAGTGGTAGGTCGTGGAACCTTGGGAACCCCATAGAAAGATGACCCTTTACCAAACGGTTAGTACACCATACATTCAGTCGCGCCATCCATGTTGGTTGTAGATCCCTCAGCTTCTCTGTCAAGTTCAGAATTTGTTGTTGCAGGCCCAAAATGGATGGGTCATGATCCGTTCCTCTCCTAGTACTCATGTGGGTGTCACACCATAGCCTCAATCTAAGTCACCAGCTCCAAGGCATCTTGCAACATATCAATTTTCTGCTAAGTCAATGGTGTGCGAGTAAGGGGAAACAATGCTTTCATGAGCCAATATCATTGATGATTTGGACCTATCAAGCAGCTCATCTTGCCAATCACATCCTTGAATCTCTGCATTAGCTCCAAGGTGGTATCTCCTTCCCTATTGCTTGATTTCCCATATCTAAGACAACCCCTGTTAATCGGTATGAGGAAGCTCAAATTCCTACACAAATACCCACTTTACATAATCTATCATTGGATTCTGGTTTAGTTCCCACTTAATGAACTATCTCAATGTTATTTCTTTGAAAGTGGTTTGGAATTCAATTAAATTTACAACATCAAGTGTCTATTAGGCCCTCCAGATGGCTTCACACATAAACCAATGTTTTCTACATCAGCGTTACCTTGACCACAAAAATCGAGATAGTTGGTGAACGATCATGCCATATTTGACTAAACTTGTGAGAGGCGTATAAATATCCGTGACCTAGGATGAAATGATCCTTGCAGCTTCGCACTACTATTTCCAGTTCTATTGCCACCAACACCAACTTTGTAGGTAGCATGCATACCATGACCTCTTATGACTTTGATTAACTTAAACCAAATTTTATCATGATTATGATAGACTACCAAGGGAAGGTTTGGGAAGCTACTATCTGAGTTCTAGGAAGATGAGTCATTGCTTTGAGTGGACACATCATTTTCTACAAATAATCTCCTTATTACAAAGTGCACGTCATTATCGAGGCCTTCGTTTGAGCCAATGCATCCCATTCCATCCAACGTTTCCATTTCCACTGGTAGGGTTGGGTTCCTGTCACCCTTGTAACCACAGTCATCATGGTCATCTCTTCCTTTTCGGATGGATCAACTTCCACTCTCTCTTCCTCTTCTAGACCTCTTGGCATCGCTCCTACTTAGTGTACACTCTTCTATCTTCTATTAATTTCCCATAGATCCCTCTCCTTCCATTTCTTATCTATCGACACCCTCCTTTGTGCCATCAGGTCCCTGGCCTTTTGGAACTCATTTGTGTCCATTTCTTTGATATTCTCATAGCTCCTCGCTCGGTAGCATCCCTCCCTTTAAGTCCTTCCCCCAGCACTAGGCGGTTAAGCTACCATGATCAAGTTCTGGCACACCAACAAGTTCTCCTCCACCATTAGAGCCTTAACCCACAACGAGATTTACTTTAGTAGTATTCCCCTCAATCCTAACCTTAACACAACCTCAGCTTTAGAAAAATATTCATGGATTTCTGCAACAAACTCAATAATGTATCCCTCTAGCGCGGTCTGCACCTAGAAATCCACAGCTTGAGTCATATTTGTGCCAAATCGATGTAGCTTGAAAATATCTACTTTAGTTCAGGTATCATGAGATCGGTCTTATCCGTTGGTCGTTCTTTTTACTTGTACTCTCCGCAACCAGTTCTAGAGCTCCTCTGGGAATTTGCAACAGAAAATATCGCATTAATTGCCAGCCGATTCTGTGTATATGATATTTTCTTTCAACTTCTCCACACTTTATCGATGAATTTGAGCTTGTTGAGAGATGAACCTTTACACTTGTTTGTGCCACCAGTATTGCAGCTCCTTCTTAAAGATCCTTGATACCATAGTCCAAAACCCTTTTTGAAATTTCAGGTCCAAACAATGGAACCATATGTTGGCAGAAAAATATTAATAGGGTTGAGACCTCGTTCGGGAACAAGGTCCAAGAAAAGTAAAAGTAAAAAAAAAAAGAAAAGATATACGTTTTGGTATTATGAAGATAAATAATGACATGTAAAAATAATATTATTGATAGTGCTTGATGTATTTTACAATGTGCCCAAACATGCTCTCTAGCTCAAATTAGATAAAAATAACTAAATTAAATAAAAAGATTAACATAATGTAATGTAAATCTTTTGAATGAGGCAAAATAAAAGAAAAAGAACCCGATAAAAATAAAATAAAAACAAAAATGACTCATGGTGTTGATCCATGATATTCAAATGAAATATAGCTTATTTAAAGGGATACATTAAACCAACCTAGATCCATCATAACTCATCTACGAAGTGCCCACAGAGATCAAATTTCTTGAGATGCAAACATGTTTTAGATTAAAAGACATTTGATCCATCTCACCGTTTGGTAGGTCTCAAAATTAATCTAAGTTGTTTCTATGTTCAATTGATTATCAATTCTAAGTAACATAATTTTTTTTTTGTATAGAGGAAAACAAATAATTTAAATTAAAAAGTTTTCTTGCATTTTGAGATGTATAATTTATTCTTTTTATTCCATTTTTAACATGGAATTGATATAAATATTTAAATAAAAAATATTAAATAAATAAAAATAAAAATTTAATGTAAGTTATAAATCTCTATATATATATTATATATATATATATATTTATATATATCATTATATATATATATATATATTATATATATTATACTTTATTTCTCTTTTAATTGAAGGGGAGTTTTTATTCTATTAATAAAGTTTTCGTATTGAAAATACTATTGAGGTTTATAATTTCTAGAATGCTCAACATAAAATGACATGTAACATTTTAAAAATAATTCATATTGTATATAAATGGAAATATGTAACATTTTAAAAAATATTAATAACAAAATTAATTCTATATTATAGAAATTATAAAGTGATTTTTATTTTTTTTCTTCACAATTTAAATATTATATTACTGTGTTATGTAAACTAGCATAGATCTATTTGAACTCAAGGTCCATTAAGATGAATCAAATTTCTAGAAGTGTAAATCTTTCTTTAAATTTTGTTAAAAAAATATTTGTATCTTGAAATTTTTTATTTCTCAAATAGAGTTAATTGTATCTTGAAATTTTTTATTTCTCAAAGAGAGTTAATTGTATCTTGAAATTTTTAATTCCTCCAAAAAAAAATTAAAATGAATCTACGATCGGAAGCAATGTAAAGTTGTGTGTTGTTTTTTATCTAAGAAAAGAGAGACAGCGGGAAGAACACATTTATTTATGAAACAGGAGGAAGACCACATTTATTTATGAAATCACAGCTCTTACATATATAATTATATTGTATTTCAGCCGGGGGGAATTACGTATAAAAATCTTGAAACTTGTTATCTGAAAAAGGAAAACAGGCACCAAAATCAGGAGGGAGTAAAAGCCTACATTTCTCAGTATTTTCGTGTGTGGGCACCTTCAATCCCTTGTCAGGAGTCGAGGACAATAACGTCTGCCCTGCACAAAGGTCATGAAGAGTGATTCACGGTACATGGAAGAAGCGAGCGGTCAATGCAGGAAATATGAAAATAATATGTGCAGTTGGGAAGAATTCGAACTCCATCCTCCTCAAGAATATAACTAAAGCAGATAGCACATGAAGGTAGATCATTTCTGTTTATGTCATTTGATCTTCTTAAACACGCGTACTTGCCTTTGGGCAGAGCTCTGGTCACCATGGAGCGGCGAGACGAAGTGCTCATGCTGTAAGGATTAATTCCGGAACTATTACCATTAATATTAACCTGAAGATTGATATTCGGCCGGTGAACCAACACGGAGAATCCCACAAACAAAGCAAGCAGTTCGTTGAGAAGCTGCGACGCAGGGAGGACATCCTTATTCAAACCCTCCGTCACATGTATGGCGGCATCCAAGAAACGGGTCCCCGCTGACAAACCCAACCTTGGCAATCCAGATCATATATCCTGCAGCTGTGCAAACTACATCGACTGCAATCGACGCCAAGACACGGTTCAATTTGGAAAGCATGCTGATGCCATTCAGTATACGCCCTGTTAAACGCTCGATCCATTTTTTCGCAGAATCCAAATAACGAAAAGAGTCTGCACCTTTCGCACTGAGAACGGAGGCTCTGTCAATGCCATGTATAGGAGACGAACTGTAATCTGTATATTCAAATTCTTCTATAACATGCAGGCAATTCTCGAGTAATTGGAGCAATTGAGGTGATAAAAAGGCAAAGGTCCTCTACAGATATTAGTACATAATCTCAGAATGCTGTATTTGTGTTCAGTTCTCTATAGAAAGCAGAAGAGCGATTCTTCAAAGCGGATATTCAATGTAATTTATTCATAATCCTAGTTGTTATTGAAAGATGCATCATAGCGAGCAGCGAATCTGGATGTGATTCTGAATCAATAAATAAAGGAATTTTGCGGTGGTTTCTTTATGAATTTGAAATTGAATCTGGTTTCTAGAGGGCAGGGTGTTTCTAGAACATGCATACATGGGGAGCCGCCGTGTGGGACAGTCTAATATCCATGAATGATCACGCTAGTGTTCCACGCAAGATGGTGTGGCCCGCTCGATAATTCCACGAAAATAATCGACCTCAAAAGTAGAGCAGCTTGACAAATCAGTCGAATAAAGTTTATTAAGCTTGTGGTTTTGGTTTTTCTTGGCTATGTTTATATTCATGCAAATAAAACAAAACGTAACGACGCGGAAGAGTGGCAATGAAAGTTATGGAAATTCTGGTTATATTTAAAGAAAATTTGGCAAGGATTTTTGCAAATCAAAGTTATAGTTGTTAAACTTCAAAATTTAAGTGTCTTAGACGTTTTTGATGGTACTGAATCATTTCCATCATCAAAACCATGATTCAAACATTGCCTCTACAAGATTTTTTGAATTTATTTGTCTGGATTCCGGCCACTTTTGGCCATCCTGACAATTCCTCAGTTCAAACAAAACAAGAAGTAAATAAATAATTATTTTTATTTTTGTTGAGAAGGTTTTTGGTGATAATCACATCAAAATTTATTGGTCAACGGGGGTGTTCATTGTCACGACAAGATAAAGAACAAGAACATGGCAACAAGTTAAATAAAGAGGTCTATAGAGATCTATCAGTCAATGGCTACGTTTGAGTGGGCCAAGAGATAGGAATAATGTCAATTAGTTAATTAAAAGATAATTTGTTAATTTGTTAAATCTTAAGTTTAACTAATTTTTATGAATTTAATATTTTTTTACTCTAGTCTTTATTATTAATATTAATAAGACAATTAATAACTAAACTAGTTTGTTAAATTTATTTATTATTATTTTTATTTGTAACTAAATAAACCTTATCTTTAACTATTTTTCTGAATTTAAATTAAAAATTTCAATCATAAATTTTTTTTCGTTGACTATTCTCTTTACTATTTTAAAACTAAAAAGATTATTTAAAGGCTTGAATTATTATAGGAAAGAATAAATAATTAGTTAGTTAATTAGTTTTTTTCTAAAGTTATATGTAACTAAATTTGAAATCTCTTCTTTTAACATATAAATTTCTTTTTGTTTAATTAGTTATTTTGATTATTAGAAATATTTATTTTACTTAACTAAAGGTATGACTGAATAATTGGGAATAAAACATAAGGGTTTATCAATAATCCACTATAGTTAATCTATATGAAAATGTTTTATATCAAATATTGTTATTAAAAAAAATATAGGTCAAGCAAAATTCTAGAATTTAAACTAAAAATATTTTATAAAAATAAATATAATCATATTAGCAAAGGGAATAAAGGGGAAACAAACAACCCAAAAGACAAGGGAGTAAAAATCAAAACAAAAAGCGAAAAGGGGGGTGAGGGTTATGAAGGGGAGGAACTAGGAGCAAAGGGTAGGGATCCAACAACTGCTAAGCTTTCAATTATCATCCCAGTTGAGATTTCACGGCCTTCTTTCAATTTCAATGGCCTCCCTAAACTTTCGATGATGGAATGGAGAAAACTTAGCAGTAACTTGGGCCTCCTCAATGCATATATGGTGCTTAGTCTTCTCTGAATGTTCTTCTAGGGCAGAAGAATGGGTCCTTGCATGTTTGATGCCAGTTGTGCACTCATGAATCCTCTGATTTATAGAGCGCCCAGTTTCACAAGCATAGGGGGTCCCATAAGAACAAGGAATAACATAAACAACCTTCATGTCCTTGGGGTCAACATGGTCCTTAACAGATCGTAGGGAGCTATGAATAGCGTTAAGGGGTATAAAGGTTGAGGGAACATTATGCTTCTTAAGGATTTTCGCAATATTGTTTGTGGTCCCTTGGATGAAAGGGAGATGAACCCCAGAGTTTCGATCTTTAGGGTCTTTCTTAACCCTGGGACCGCTGCTCGCTTTAAGAAAAGGTTTCAGACCTTGGTGCCTACTATACCCATTATTAACAAAAACATTAAGGAGATGGGATTTCTCTTTGTCAATATTCTTTTCATCAGAGATTCTTAACGCACGAGTAGCTAGAGTGTTGACAACACTCAACGTTTGAGCAAGGAAATGATGAAAGTTGGCATGAAGATACTGCTCAGTATGAGTTTTCTTCCGAAATACTTTATGGGAGAAAGAACCATCATCATTCTTCAAAATGAGAACATCAAGGAAAGGAAGGCACCCATCAATTTCCTACTCCATAGTAAACTTTATGGAGGAAGACTACCTATTGAGATGCTGGAAAAAAATATCTAACTTTTCTTGGCCATGAGACCATATGGCACTGACGGCGTCAACAAATATCTTCCATACCTTGGGCAGGAGACAGGCTAAGGCCAAAGCCTTGGATTCAAAGTCTTCCATAAAAATATTAGCAACAATCGGAGAGAGGGGAGAGCTTATGGCAACCTCGTAGATCTGCTCATAGAATTCCCCTTCAAAGTAGAAAAAAGTGGAAGTAAGACAAACCTCAATTAACCGAGCGGTATCGCGGAAATTGATGGGAGCCTACCTTTCCTTTCTTTGTTGGATTATAGTATAATGGGGTATAATTTTTTCACCCGGTTTTCTCTCGGCATTAGATGTCATGGACATTTTTGGCTAGTTGGCTCTCCCATTTGTTAAAAAAGAGTCATAAAAAATATAAAAATAATCTCAATCACTCTATTCATATATCTACATAATCATTTTTTTTTTTTTTTTCCAAAGTGTAAAACTAGTGTAATAATAATTATATGGTTTGTAAATCTAAATACTAGTAAGATCAAAACTACTTTATGAAATATTAAAAAACTTTTATTATATTATCTATTATTTATTTATAATAAGAATATATATATATAATAATATATATATACTATATATAATATATAATATATATATATATATATATATATATATATATAGTTATATTAATTACATGCCCAATTTATTATGAAGATTCTTACATATAAATGGATTTGTTAAAAACCATGATTTATAACTATTATATGTCCAAAAACAAGAATTCTTTTTATATGATACTTGTTTAAGTGATTGACGAGTGCCTCATCTAAAACGAGAGTGGAAGAGCGGAAGAGCGGAAAACCAAGACGGAGGGTTTCTGCGCGGGATTTTCGCCATGGACGGGGGCAGAGGAGGGAGCTCCACTTCCTCCTACAGAGAGGTTGTGGTTAACAAGAACAAGGCCCCTCCAAAATTAGACAGAAGTAAAATGATGAAAGCAGGAAAAAATACAGAAGAGGAAATAGAAAGTAATAAGGATAAGGACAATTTTGGCACAAAATAAAAAGAGGAAAATGACAAAAAATAGGGAACAAAAGACAGGAAACAAAAGGGACCATGCAAGCCCAAATCTGAAGTCACTCCCAGAGTAATCTTAAATAACCCTGAGTTGCAGGCCCACAGGGAGCACATGTAGACTTATGCAATCATATGCAAATTCATGGGACTATGGCCCACCGAAAAGGCTTTACAAACATGGATCAGATACCACTGGAAGCCTAAAGGAAGCATTGATCTTCGTCTAGGATCCAAGGGTTTTTTCACTATGGTGTTTGCAAACATCGAGGACAAAGAGAGAGTGTTGAAGGTGGGCCCTACTTCTATGCAGCACCAGGGCTCTACATGCGACCGTGAATGATGAAGTTCGTGCCGGAGAGGGAAACATTTACCTCAGTCCCGGTTTCGGTAAGACTCTATTCGCTACCTCTGGATTATTGGCAAATAGAATCACTAACAGCCATAGGAAATAAGTTAGGGAGGTATGTTAAAACTTCTAAAGCCACAAGAAGGGGAAAATATACCTCCTTTGCTAGGATTTGTGTAGAAATGTACCTATCTGGAGCTCTTCCAAACGAGGTCATACTGGAGTTTTATGATGAGGAATGGGTGCAGACGGTTGACTACGATCATATTCCATTTAGATGTCGAAAATGTCATGAACATGGACACCTTCTGAGAGACTGTCCTCTCAGTAAAGCAGAGAACAAAAGCAAACCTAACACAATGAAAGAAACAGATGGCTTTCACAAAGTAGTTCACAAAGGTAAAAAAAACAAAAAAGGGCCAAAACGGCACCAAAGTGGAGACCAAAAAGGGAGGCCAAATAAGTTCTAGGTTCTTGAAAAGGAGGAAGATGCAGCAGTTGAAAATCAAGTTATGAAGGATGAAGATGATAAACAGGAAAATGAAGAAGAACATGTTGAGGAACAGGTAAAGGAAAAACAGAAAGAGATCATGATGAGTGAACCAGAGATGGATATGGATCAGGAAATGACTTAGATCGAGATAGAAATGGAAGACAATGAGTTACAAGAGATTCTTGATAGAGAAAATCTAGATCTAGAAGGGTTCTTGAGTAAGGGAATAACAAGTGGAGTAGAATCTCTACCACAAGAAGAATGCAATAGAATAAATCCGTTATTCTTATGGAAAACTCAGACAAAGGGCTTGGGAGAAGATCACAGTAGCGAAAGACAGGGTAAGAGGGAGTGAAAGTGGTAAAATCAACTCCAGGATTAGCTCCAAGAAACCCGGGAAAAAAAGGGGCAAAAAAAAGCAGAACGAGCTGTTAATGGAATGTGGAAAGATCATGATAGACTTGGGTAAGATGAAAGACCTAACCAGTTACTCCTTTACCAATCTGTAATTATGAAGTTTACAACTTGGAACACCAGAGGTCTAGGAAGTAAAAGAAAATAGAGAATGTTGAATAATAGAATGAAACAGGTGGCTCCGGATATAATTTTTGTCCAAGAAATGAAAATCTTTGTCCAAAAGATAAGAAAAATCCATAGTATGTGGCTCAACAAATATGAGTTTATAGAAGTCAAAGCAGAAAACACAGCAGGTGGTATCCTCATCTTATGGAATCCACAAAAAATAGGTATTATTGATGCGGAAGCATCAAGGAATTATTTATCAATTGTCATTCAGCCTGTAGGAGATAGGGAAACTTATCTTGTAACAAATGTTTACGGCCCACAATGGTTAGATGACAAAATCAAGTTTATTGAGTCCTTAGTGGACCTTCAAAATAGATTTGCAGGGCTACCGTGGGTTATAGGAGGATATTTCAACATGATTAGATCTCTCTCGGAGAAAAAAGGGGGGCACAAGAGCACTAAACAAAGATTCCTCAGCTTTCCAATGTTTTTCAAAAAACATGAAGCTGGTGGACATTGAGACAAAGAATGGTCTTTTCACTTGGAACAATTAAAGAGGAGGTGATTCCTAGGTAGCTTCCAAGCTAGATAGATTCATGATCTCTGAAGAGCTTATGCTTCTAGACAAGGAAATAACAGCAGATATCCTTCCTTTTGGAGGCTCGGATCACTGGCCGTTTCAAATGGAGATCAAGGGCATTGGTACCCCAAGAAACAAACCATTTAGGTTTGAAAATATTTGGCTTTCACACCCAGATTTCATAAGCAACATTGAAAAATGGTGCGCTGAAGACCTAAAGATTCAGGGATCATCCATGTTCCTGTTACATAAGAGATTAAAACACATCAAGCAGAAGATAAAGGAATGGAACTAGAAGGAATTTGGCAATATTCTCACAAGTAAAAAAATTGTAGAAAACAAAATCCTAGAGCTCAACCAAGCTCTGATCAAGAATGGCTTTGATAAAGACAAAAATGAACAAGCAGAGAAGTATCACCAAGAATGGGAAATGTTGTGTAATCAAGAAGAAATTTTTTGGAAACAAAAATCTAGGGTTCTATGGCTAAAAGAAGGAGAACAAAACACTAAATTTTTCCACAGATCTACCATTGCGAATAGAACTCACAACAGAATCTCTTCGATCAAGGACAAGAATGGACAATTCTTCAATCCCATGACGAGATAGATGCGGTGTTAGTAAAGCGTTTTCAGGACATTCCCAAGGAAAACTTTTCAGGAAGAGAACCTTTCATTAGGAACTTAATTGATGATATACCTAAACTGTTATTCAGAGAGGATAATTGTATTCTCAACAGACCTGTAACTGAAAAGGAGATCAGTGAGGTCCTCAAGGAAATGCAAAATTGTAAGGCACCAGGTCTGGACGGATTTAATGTTGATTTCTTCAAAGCCTGCTGGAATATTGTTAAAAGGGATATTGTTGAGATTGCCGAAGACTCTAGGCGCAATAATACCATTTTGAAAGCTCTCAATACCTCCTTCATTGCCCTTATTCCAAAATAGGACAATTCTCAAACACTTGAGAGTTACAGGCCCATTGCCTTATGCAATGTGGTCTACAAGATAATTCCAAGGTTGTGGCTAATAGACTTAAACCCCTGTTGCCCACCCTCATCTCCGGGGAACAAACAAGATATGTAGAAGGAAGAAAATTTCTGGACAACATAATTCAAGCTCACGAGGTGGTTCACTCGTTAAATTGCAACAAGAGAGCGGGCATGATCATGCAACTGGACATAGCGAAAGCATACGACAAAGTAAACAGGATTTACATCAAAAATTGCTCACAACGTTTGGTTTTGATCATAATTGGGTCAGATAGGTCATGGCCCCTGTGACTTCTTCCAGCTTTTCAATTTTAGTGAATGGCTCTCCTTCTGAACTTTTTCTCCCTTCCAGGGGTCTTAGACAGGGAGATCCACTTTCACCTTTTCTCTTCATCCTCATGATGGAAGAGTTGGGGCGGTCCATCAAGCATGCAAGAGTAACAGGAAAAATTCAAGGACTCCAACTTTCAGAGGATGGGCAAGTTCTGACTCATCAATAGTTTGTAGATGATTCCATGCTACAGGGAACTCCCACAGTTAAAGAAGCAGTTACTTACAAACAAATTTTAAATGACTTCACGAAGGCCACAGGTATGGAAGTAAACCTTTCCAAATCAAAAGTCTTTTTCTTTAACACTCATATAGCCATACTGATCCGGGTGGATATTGGTGGCCACCCGCTAATTCCACGTGGATCCCCTCTAGTGCTTCGTGCAGTTTTTTCAGTTTCCTTAATTATAGCACAATTTACTATTTTTAGTAGGTTTTCGGGTCCTAAACTTCCGGAGCTGTTTTGAGGCCCTAAACTACATTTTTTGGGAAATCTACCGCCAATGATTTTTCTGTTTAAGAATCTTCTTTTCCATCGTATTCCTCGGAGAGATCTTTCCAACGAGCTATCATGCACGTCAAACGGAGATAAGACGACCAATTCGCGACCCCGGGAAGTTGATGTACCAACTTACCCAAAAACAGGGCTCACAATTTGGCGTTTCATCTTCCAGGGTTAGGTTTTGGAATGTGAAGGGTTTTTCCATTGTTTCTCAACAATAAATAGGCCTTCGAGCCTCATTGTAACATAGTTCAGAGGCATGTAGCCACAGATCTCTTCTCAGAGATAAGCTACCATCGCCCTAGCTGGTTTATTTCTATTTCCGGTTGTAAGCATATTTCAGTATTTTCCATTAATGAAATGAAGTATTATTTCCGCTGCATCTTTGTGTATATGGTTATCTCTGTATTTTATTGCGTTCCTGTTTAAATCTGGATCACATGGGGCCATTTGTGATATTGTCAATTCTTTTAATGTATTTTTAAATAAAAAGGGAAAATCACGATACAAGTGGGATTTCGAGCGGGCCGAAGGCAGCAGGTGGTTTTGGCTGGGTGCCGCTCGAGCCCATACATTGACTGCCACGTGTCCAAGCTAAGGAGAGAGAAAACCACCCTTATCGGGTGGTTAACCTCCCTACAACAGAGCCACCTGAAATGAACCATGGTTGTTGGATTTGGATCTCCTAGATCAATGGTGGAGATGCGATTTCAATATACAGGCAGACCTGGTAGGTGTTATAAGGCGGAATCGATAACGTTTCAAATCCAATAAACGAAACTTTGGCAAGTTTTCACAGTTTTTAGTGTATTTCTCTGTGAACACAGAGAACACTGTTTCTGGGGATTTTAAAGGCCCGATGACCCATTCTGTTACAGACATGTGGCCACCATCCTTGAAAGTGTTTAGCAATGATTACTAATGCTCAGAGGGGGATCTGAGTAGACAGAGGTGGGGAAGCCAGAGAGCCTGAGAAGGTGAAATGAGTAGACAATGCAGATTGGCTTTAAAGCCACAAATTGATAGAAAATAGAGCAAGCAGTGCTAAGACAGAGAGAAAACAGAGATAGAGAGTCAGTGAGGAGATTTTGTGTACTCCAAAAGACTTGGGGAATCCAAGTAAAGCCTTGTTGCTTTGTATCTGTTGTGTGAGACTCAAATTGAGCTCACTTTTGTAAAAAAAATTGCTTTTGAAGACATAATAGAGAGGCCACCACTGAAGGCTGGACTAGGAGACGTAGCCCAAGAGTTTTGGGTGAAATCCATATTAAACTTGCTATGCTTATGTGTGTTGTCTATTATGTTTCTTTAATTGCTTCATTGTCTATGTATTTCATAATCTTATCGATCCATTGCACAAAGTAACATAGGAAAATCCATGCACATGAGTCTATAATACCTTAATAATTATCTAAGATCTCATTATCAAATCAAGAGGCAATTGGGTATTTTTATAGCTACATCTCAAGAAAGCTATTTATGAGAAGGAAATGTTGGCAATACTACATGCACTTAAGAAATGGAGACCATACATAATGGGAGGAAACTTCAAGGTAAAAATGGATCATGATAGCCTTAAATAATTTTTAGAACAAATATTATCTTTACCAAAACAGAAAAAATGGGTCACAAATATGTTGGGTTATGACTTTGAAATCATCTACAAAAAATGGAAGAAAAATGTTGTTGTAGATGCATTCTCAAGAAAGGATGAGGATGTGGAAGCATTGTTTTGTGCTATTTCAATTATCCAATTAGATTGGATAAACGAAGCAAAAGATGAATGGAAGAAGGATAAAGAAGTGTGGCCACTCATTCAAAAGTTCCAGAAGGTCCCAGTTCAAAAAATATTGCCAGAACTTGACAAGGAAGGAAAAATCATATTGGAACCTAGAGAAGTCACAAAAACAAGAACCTAACAGCTATGAAAATGATCAATTTCAAAGTATATCATTAAGTGGAAGAACTTACTGTTGGGCAGTGGATCCCCCCATAGTATGTTTTTGGGGCTTGAGGCCCGGATTTTGGTCAAGTGTAATGTAAAGACCTCATGAAATGTGGGCGCAGAGCACGAGAGTCTATGGTTGTCCACCCTAAAATAATATAATTTAATGTAAAGTGTGTCAGCCTACCCATGGTCCACGGACCATGGGATTGTATAAATAGAGCAAGGCTCTAAGTGTAAAGTCAGTCATAGTTTTGGAGAAGTAATATGTTCTTTTGGATGGTGAATTAAGCTCTGAGTCTGTAAGTCCGAGCCTTGGGTTGTAGTAGTAGGAAGAGGCTCTGCAGCTATGTGCACAGAGGCCCGATAGAGTCCACAGCTATGTGCACAGATCCTTGTAGCTGAGTGCGCATGGCGGAGTTTGGATTGTACTTGAACATAGGATTAATAAAAGATAAGTTGATTCTGAAATACTGTGTGTTTATGCTTTTGTGATATTTGTCCATCTCTTTACAATTTTATGATTGCGCGCACTTGTTATGGTTGTTGAATGATTAATGAGAATATTGGGCCCACATAATTAAGTTAAGATCTATAATAATAGCACAGTAAGGATAAAGGATCTAGATAGCGCCTCTTCGTGCTCTTTACAGAACTGTGCGGAAACTACCACACAAGTTGCGAAGGTCAAATGGCTACGCAGAGCAGTGCAAGTGCACGGGTTCGATTCGCGAACATCCTAGATTTCATCAAGACATCCCTAGGGTGTGGAAACCTGGTTCCAGCACCCTACCATACTACCTCCGGTGAGACCTCAGTCCGCGCACTGCGGACTGTTGCTGAAAGGGCCAGTAGTTTCAGGATTTGTTTAGCTAAATCACTTCTGAACCTATTAGGCCCCAATAAGCCAACAAATGGTTCTGTTGTTGGGACCGGGATTTGCCTAAGGGATGTCTGATGTCGTGCCAGTGGAACCCAACAAAGAAGGAAATTGAAGAGTGGTTGGACAAGAAGCTTCACGAGTTCGTGACACGGGAAAACAAAACTTCGCAGGTATCTGAGAAAAGTTGGCTGGATTGCTACGTGCACACAGAAATCCACGAGATCTTCTTTGTGTCCTTTCCTTCTGAACTGTATGAGTGGATTGTGAGGTTAGCCAATAGCCAGGGAAGGTATAAGCTCGACCAATCTATAGTGGACTCCGGAATTAGTGTGCAGACTAGAGGCATCTGAAGATACGATCACATGAGTTGTGGACCATTGGCTCAACCAGATAATAAAGGGATTTATCACTGAATTTGTGATAGACACGATCGTGAGCTACAATGAAGCAGAACATCGTTTCCTCAAGGGACCACGAGGTAAGTACATTAAATCTTTGAATACCTGGATTAAGATGGTTTTATGTGAAAAGCGGGTGATGCGAATACATTAATGTTTGGAATGACGTGAAGCGGAAGGATCTACAAAGGTAGCGGGAAATTATGAAACAATCCGTTAATTTTACCTTCACGAGAGAGCGAGGAAGAGCTCGCTCAAGTCTCTCTGAGAAGTGTGGTTAGTTTGATAAGGCAGCACATTCTGCAGTCACCACCCTCATCTCCATCCACTCCACCTCCACCAACGCCGTAGTCTAGCATGGCGAGTGCGATGTAGCTACTCATATTTGGAGGAGTAGGGAATGAGGATCCGGACCAGTTCTGGTTTGTGGTAAGAGTAGTGTGGGAAGCACAAGGGGTTACAGACGACAAAATTAAGAAGGCTACATTGGTGAGTGCACTGCAGGATCCCGCGCTGACATGGTATATCAAGCACTCTAATGATCACCCAAATGCAGGAATAACAGAGATCCAGAATGCGCTAAATAAAGAATTTAGCTGACCAAAATCAGAGACATAGTTAATCATTAGGTTCAAAGAGATTGCAATGCTTCCAAGTGAGACCCCCTGGGATCTAGATCAGCGGTTGAAGAGTACGATCCACGAGGCTAATATGACACTAACAAATCCACAACACCGAACCTAGTTTGTGGCATCTTTGACACCACACCTGAGGACAGTGCTATCACAAAAAAAAACTTTCTACCTAGGATGAAACGTTGGAAATGGTGATGAGGTTGCGTGAGACACTGATACAAGATCCGGGGTTGGGAGTGTAGGTTTTAACCCGTACATAAATTACCTGCGTACGAATTCTAAATCACAGGAAAAAATAAAAATGCGAGAACATAACACATAAAACACATATACACAGAGATTTTCCACTGGATCTCAAAACCGAGACTACCAGCTTGATTTTTCATTATATTCCTTTCAATGTTACAATACATATTTATACATGCCGAAGCATCCAATACCAAGGACCGAAAAACCATCGCGTCCAAAACCATGGACCGAAAACCATAGGTTGGTTCGCCCAACCTAATATAGGGTCCAAAAAAAACTTTTCTTGGGGCGTTGCCCCG
>APFE031106990.1:0-11512 GCA_000404065.3 Pinus taeda | reverse complement strand
CCCTTGGAATTATTAAAAATAAATAATAATAAATAAATATAAGTAAGGAATGAAATCTAGGTAAAGTTACATCAAGGGAAAATGATGATTGGAAAACAAGGAAATTAAATCAAAAATAAACTTGGAATAAGGAGGATCATAGGAAGAAATAAATAGAGTACCTTAAAAATTCTACCCTCCCCATGTTGGAAAATGCTAGGTAGATTAGGTGGTTTAATTAGAAAAAAAAGGGGGGAAGGCAAACATATTGTAAGGTTAAAGATTAATCCTAAACCAAGTAAACCTTAATTAATAAAAGAGGAAGGTGAGTTAAAATAAGAAGAATAAATTAAATTTAGAGAAATATAGGGAAGCTCCATGTGGCATCAACCAGCACAAGAATATCCCTCTAAGAGATAACCTGAGTTAATTTAGGAAGTAGATTGGGAATAAAATCCTAACTCCTTAATTGACTCCAAGTAATAAACTCAATTTAAGGAATAAAAGGGGGGAATAAAGAGACATCTAGGAGTAGAAATAGGAATCTTGTGAGATGAGGGAAATATTAGTTTTAATTAAAAAAAGATAAGTAAATAATTTTGGGTGACCCTTGATGAGAGAATGACACATGGGTGGGTGAATAATCAAGCTATTAAAAAGGAAAAATTTTATAATTATGCATGACATGCCAAGTGTCATCTATGAGAAATCTTATAAAAAGAAGGGGCAGGCCATGGTACAGGGGACTTTTGGGGGAGCCCTATTGTTGGATGGATGATATTTTGTGAAGGCAGTGACTACGAAGCTATAGTGAGTTTGGTGAGGCTGAGGGTTTTAGAGAGGGGACTCTTGAGCTACGGTTGCTCTCCTTTGCCAGCTAGACTCTCCCTCCATTGTACAACCCCATTACAGCTTGGGGGTCCGCGGGGAAGAAGAGTACCCAAGGAGTAGGTTGGGAGGTTAACCGGTGGGTCTCGTCGGATCAAGTGCGGCATCACATACTCGCAGACAGACCAGCGACAAGGAATTTCCCGCGACAACCGATCAAGCGAAATCGCGCCTCTTCGGTGTACGGTACACGTGTAATTCTTATTTCTTGATCTTAGATTTAAAGCATATAAATGTGGTGTTATTTCCTGAATGAACATCAGTAATGTATGTGTTGGTTAAATTGAAATCTTAATGGTCTGTTTTCCGGTTGTAATTGCTGTAAAAAAAAATAAAAATAAATAAATAAATAAATTTAGCTCAGACATTTCACTGTTATAGATGGGTCGTTTCACTTGGTATCAAAGCCTAGGTTCACACACTAGGCCTAAGAACAGTTATTATATGATAAAAAAAAAAATTTCATATATTCTCCACGTTGGTGGATGGATGTTCGTTTTAAGAATCGAGTCAAGGTCATTCCGGATCAGAGGATAAACATTTCTCAGGATTGAATCCATCTCAGAATTTATATACTCTTTAAAAATGTCATGCTATAGAGTTTAATTTTTACACTTTTTTTATTGATTTCTATGGAAATTTATGAATATGATCTCATAATTCATCTCCACGTTCTCCAACAATTGGAAATTCATTTTATTCTACAAGAAATATTCCACTTTCCACTTTCCAACATCGATGACACAGCCAAAGAAAAATTTTCCATCTCGCTAACCCGCTTGACTTATCACGGCCATATTAACTACCAGTGGAAGAGGGTCGTAAAAGTGTTGCATATTAATCTAAATTTCATTCCATTTTTGTTAGAGTCGAGTTGGAGATACTAGAATAATATGTCTTAAATAAGTTGGGATTGATCAGATCCCTTGAGATTTCCCTCTGGGCGAAACGAGATCTGCCATCATTGAATTATTTTTCATTTATTACGTAGAAATAGAAGTTTATAACCTTGATCATCCAGGTGTAACTCCACTTGCAACCTGTCATAACTAGGCCAGATATCATTCTAGGTTCAGTTATATACTCTGCTCTAATATGGAAGATATAAATAGAAAAGAAGCTTGAAAACCCAACACTGTAAACTAAAAATTCATGAAATCAGATCTTGTATATGACTGGTCTTTTGAGGTTTTCCACAACAGGGTTCCTCTCCAAGAACTTCAAACATTGTCCAAAGTGTACAAAAGAAAATAAAATTCGCATTAGACAACTCATGCGCACAAATATAGACTAGTTTTTTTTGCATAATAACGCGTTTTTATCTCCTCTATAATTTCAGATTGTTGGAATCATCCAAAGCTTACCAAACAGCAGAATATGATCTGATCAGAGACGGTAAAAAAAAAAAAAAAACAACCTCATTGAAACTGATTAAGATGTTTCACAACTTGAACAAATTTATAGAAACATATTCATCATTCATTAAAGCATTTGTGACTTGGAAGTCTTCAAAGCTATGTTTCTGACAACTAGAAACTATGACTGCTTGTCTGGACTTCAAATATTGGACTGAGAAAGGCATAAAAATGCTACTGCGTCCTCCAAGTCTTCAAACAAGTGACATATGAAGACGGGATACAGGGCATACCAATTCCTCATAGGTCACACCCCAGCACCAGTATTAAGACCTAAAGGAAGCATGTCAACAAATCCTTGAAAACCAAGAGAGAGCGAACCAGAACTCCTTGAATTGAAACCCAGATGAGATACAAGCTTGGCAGAAGCAACGGCATTGTGTAATGGAATCAAAGAATCTGCCCAACGCCTTCGGGAGTTTAAAATCTGGTTTTCAAAGAGATGCCTATTCCTCCTGATTGAAGAATACGAAGGGGGTCTCGTGTTGGAAGTCGCAGGGCGGCCTCTGAATGAGGAGCTTCGGGTTGAATAAAATGCCGACCTCGCAGACCTCGAAAACGTTCCGTAGCGAGATGCCATTGAGCTCACATTAACACCCAGTTGCAGAGAAGCAAAATGCACAAATATAGACTAGTTCAGGGAAAGATAACTTGTTGCAAATTTTAATTTTATTAACTAGAGGATTGATTAGAAAGCCACAAATTAGACCCTTATGTCAAACGCATTTGGTCATGCATAAACATATTGATTGCAGAATTGTTTATGGTCTTGTTGACGGGTGTTAAATTATGGAGTTGAAACTGGCAGTTGGATATTTATGATCCAAATCCCGTTCCAACCTTCCACTGCGCGCTTTCCGTCAGTTTTGAAACTAGAAGTTGCCAGAATCTTCGTTCCTGTATGAGGTAGTTGAATGTATGTGGCTCAGTAATTCGAGTGGAAAAAAAATTGCTTTTATCCTCAGACCTATAATATAACGAAACTAATCATCATTCAACAGCTCAAAAACTTCAACATCACTCAAAAATCATGTGACAATAAATGAATGCAATCGGTATTTAAAATGCATCCCTGAGATCTCATTTGGCAGTAAATTGGCATTTGATGCTATTTGGAATGAATGCAATCTGAACTAACTTGTGACAGGTCATCGCCTAGTCCATCTTATGCAGCGCACATGGCAAGCAGATCGCATCTGAAGACTTCACCATTAAACCACTTTTTGTTCCAACTGATAGCAACTCTAGTGGACTTGACTGATCTGGCAGTTGATCCTCTGAGACAATACGATAGATTCGCCGTAGTTTTCCGAGAAAGAATGCAGTAGAATCCCTAATCTGTTCCAATATCATTCATCAAAATTCCACACAACTCTCAGCACTTTATTGTTGACGAATTCGACTGTCGAGATCACTTTAGGACTTCTGCATTTAGATGAATGGACAAGAACTCACACCTTCTCTCTGTTCCGCATTTGATGGGAGAAGAATTCATAACTCTCAGCGATAACGTCAGGGTCTTCGATCCCCTTATTCGGCTTGATTTTTCAAAGAAAGTTGGTTGATTTTGTCAGGGTAAATTGCTCGAATAAAGTCAAATCACTTGAATCCATTTTTCTTTGAGTTGCGTTGAAACTAAATAAAGGTTCATAAATTATATAAATTATTTTTCAGATGATATGCGAGTAGCTAAATTAAATTAGCTGATTTGAAGGTGAGATTGTTTATTTTTATTTTTATTCTTGAATTATATAATTTTTAAACAAATTTATACAATATGAGCACATGTTTAAAAGAAAACAATACAATTCATCAGAGCAGAGCAATGACTGTGAATGAGTTGTTTTGAAAATGAATGAAGGCTTCCTTTTAAAATGATTTATATAAGTTGTATCATATGGTGGTGTGTTGTATGGATGTTTTGGGCTAAGAGTGTGATACGTAGTTACCTCCATATCTTCTTTCACAGTGGTAAGGTTGGAAAGCAAATCTCAGAATGGGATGCCAAAGGGGCATTCTTAGCGCATCCACGGAGAATGTGCGGTCCTTAATTTTTAGCCTGTTTTTTTTTCTGATATATAGTTGAGTGCGTTTAATGGTTAATGGTTAATAGTATGTGGTTTTTTTTTGGAATATGTTATATCTAGTGTTTATGGAGAGTTAATATTCAGGTTGTTAAAATATTTTCTGTTCATATATAATTTGAGTGAGTTTAATGACTAAAAACATGTAAATTTAAAAAAAATTTACAAGTTAAAAACTAAAACAGTAAAATATAAATGTTACAATATGAAAATAGATCTTTTGTTACAAACAAAAATCTTACTAATTTAACTATGACGTTAAATTTAGATGATAAAAATAATAAAATTTAGAAAAGCGATTTTCTTATAAACGGTGGTAAAAGGTTCGTCACTCATTTCGTCCAACTCCCCAAACGTCTTTTAATCAAATCTTTCATTAATACAAAGAGCAGATTCTTATTCATATTTAATAATGAGTACCTATTGTTTGAATCATTGTTTGAATCACTTGAAGATGTACTGTGTATCCACCTAAATTATCCTTATGGTGTAACTTTCATGTTACTATGTACGTTAAAAAAAAAATGTCAACGATAAAAGAGCCAAGTACTAGTAAAAATGTTCATCTTGCTACACTTGTAATCTCAGCAGAAATTTAAATGCTTTCTTCAATAATTATTAGTGCTTCGATTATAGGTCACTCCTATGTGTGGATACAGACGAAATTCCTGTCAAATTGTAGAAATCATAGAGAAGAGATAGGATATAAAATACATCAAATCCTCATGGCGTTGCCAAATTATCGATAAGAAAGTGGTAGAGCTTAGAGAGACTGTCAAACTTGGGATAAGGCTTCTCTAATTTCCTAGATTGATATTGAATATGAAGATTTTGGGTGCCAGCCTGACCGGTCTATCTGTAGATTCTAATGGACCCTACTAAATGGAGTTGGAGGAAAGCGGGTCAAAACTAGCTATAAGGCCCAAGTCAGGATAGCAAGTTTGCGATGGCTATCGACAGCGTGCATACCAGTAGAGCGAGTCAAGGGATCGTTACGTAGACTGACGTTAAAGGTAGGGCAAAGGAAACACTTTCGTTTTCGTTTGCATATAACGCAGGAAACGCTTCGATATCTTAACACCTGTCAACAGGTTTAAATTGTTTTCCATTTATTCATTATTCAATGAGCACCATGTGGTGAAGTGGTATTTGTATAATAATTCTTTTTATTTGTATGTCTTTATAGATCATTTATATTTACCTAAAAATTGATCATAAAATTGAGCAATTTACCTAAGAATTATTTTCTTCAATATTATTTGGGGACTATATGTTTCGGTTATGTAAATTCCGTAAGTAGTTACTTATTTGGTACCTATCAGTTTGTTTTTGGTTTGTTATTTGTTATTATCAATATACTTCGAAACAGAGATGTGCATAAATCTTTTCACATCATTTTAAGTGGTTTTCACTGTATAGATGTCATGTAATGCATTGGTTACATTTCATTTTGTTCCTTCATCTTAGAGGGAAATTTTGTTATATTAAATTTTTATCTTTAATGAAATTTGTAATAAATTATAATTTTCTATATAACTTTTTAAAGTGATCTAGGGCATTTACATAGCCATAAAGTGAGTGAGTTGGACTGTGTAGCCAATCATCTCGCATCCATTAAATTCTTTCTCAATCAAGATGGCTCTTCTAAAACTTTCCAGGTACCCAACTTGTTTTCATTTCTTGTTATTTGTTATTTTGTTATACTCTGCACTTTGAATGAATCTGTGTTTAAATTTTCATAAATTGTTAAATAGAGTAAAATTTCTTTTATGGACACAGTAAAGTAGTGGGTTCTGTTGGGTAGTGTTCAGATGATTTTTCTAGAATTAACCATTATACATGGCCAGAATCTATCCACATGAACTTATCTGTGTTGACAAGATGAAGTTCACTCCTGGATCCGCTACTCAACAAAGATGTGCTTGCGGTTATTGGGTCCACAAGTTCATGTTTGTCGTATCAACATGGTTATGTGTTGAAAGTTCAAATTAAATTAAGGTTTATGATTGGGTTAAAGGAGCTTTATGGTGAGAAAAAAACTCCAAATACATTTTTAGAGAGTTATATTTTTGTTTTTCCAGAAGTCTTTATTAATAGTGAACAATAAACGTTGATTCAGTATTAATTTACGTCAAACTTATCAGTGTCTTTAATATTTAGCCAATGTTTTAATAAAAATGTTTAAAAAAAAAAAAAAAAAAAATTGAAAATTTCTGTTTGGATGTCTAATGCATGATATCACAATATTTCATTGTGTTTTGCCTGATCTCATCTATTTTATATGTGGGGGTTCAACTGCCTGTAACTTGAATACTGGCCCCACCTAAATCAAGTATGCATGTTGGAAATCAATAATGTTTGTTACCTTATTATAATTTGGGCACCTCGAGCAAAGAAATGAATAAACTTTGTGCTGTAAGTTCAGTTTGTTTTTCTAACTATTGTCCGTTAGGACACATGGAATTGTTTCATTAGCTATATATAGAGTAATGACTGATAAATTGTGCTTGTTTCTCACTAATTAAAAATGCATGGATATTGACATTTTATATTCTCTAACGGATTTTTGGCTTCAATATGTAATTGACCTAAAGTTATTTTTGGTAAGCTTGTCATTTTTGAGCCACTGTTTTCATAAGAAAATCACAAATGCGGGAAAACCGAAGCCTATCTTTACCAAAAGACTTTCAACTTTGCTGGTACTGTCTTAGCTATAAAAGTTGCCTATTCACTGTTAGACCAGTTCAGGTTTCTCCCTAGAGAAATTACAATACATATAATCTAGACTCAGTTATTTATAGATTTAATCTTGTATCTGGGAGCATATTTCCTTCTTATTTTACTTTACGATTGCTGATCTAGTATGAATATCCTCGGGTCTATAATTGCTTTTTGTTATTGCCCTAATGATTTTGGATTTTTTGCTCTAATTTCTCATTGCAATTTCACTGTTTTAGCTGGGTCGTTTTTCAATACTTTATGCAACTAATCTTGCTTCCTATTGTCCTTTATGAGGCATGTGTTTTCATTGAATTCAATCTTGAAATGGTCCTCTGCAATTTGAGTTACTGGCAGTAAGCTTTTCATTAGGTTGGGTGCATATATAACAGTCTTGCACCTCTTTTGACACCTCCATATGGCGTCTTCATTGCCAGTATTCTTTGACATTTGACAGCTTGTAACTTGTCATCTCTTAAAGCAATCTTCTCTTTTGGATTTTCACTATATGGAATTTTGCATCTCATACTCCTTGTAACTCTCAAGCCTTTATCATGCCCTCTAATGAAGTAAGAAAGAGTCCACTGTTGGATTTGAAGCTATGGTTGGTCTTCATTACTTAATGTTTTAGCCTCCAATAATATGTAAGCCATGTTCTTCTTGTCGGCTTCAAATGAGAGGGAAATTGAAATTTGAAATTAAATTATTTTTGCTTCCCAAATATAAGTTGGCCCTCCAAAGAAGTACAGGTTGGTCTGTCCATTAGACACACCACTTGGGTTCATCCAATCACTATTGTATTCCAATTTCACTGTACATCAGCTCAATTAACTCACCTAGAAACATTTTTCTTTTTCTTTTTTCTTTTCTTTTTTGCTTCTTCAAATAGACACAATGTTCAATTATCATGGAATTAACTATAAACTCACTCAAAGTATTACACCTTTGCATAAAATTTCTATAAATTTAACACCATATACAATTAAATGTTTTATATATTTACTCTTTTGGATTCTAACTCCATGGAAGAGACACAATATAGAGACCATACTTCAACTTCTAGATTTTAATAGACTTGAGAAAAAAATGGCAACATGACTTTAACTTGCATACTCTATGCCAAAATTTTACTTTTCTAAGAGTACAACTCATAATATAACTTAGACTCAACAACAAAAAGTTTGTGACTTGACAATAGAGAAATGACACTTCTTGTTAATTTAACTGACATGTAAGGAATCACTTGAGGTTGTGAACATGTGGAATACTCCTTAAACATTAATGAACGCTAGAAATTGGTTATTTGACATGGATGATCATTGAAAATTGCATTAACCAACTCCAATAATGAGAACCACAAACTCAACTTTTATGATTTTGTAAAAACATAAATTGTTTTCACTATTTCCTTACATATTTCTTTCATATGTTGCTAGGATTTCACTCAATCTGGTGTGCACAATGCGAGTTAATCAATGGCGATGCTCTTTAGGATTGGCAGGAAATTTCAGAACTTGACTCTCCAATCTGGAGTGAGTTAATGTTTACAAGGGTAATTGTTCTCTATTTTGATGGTTTTCTCTAGTAAGTTGTCTCAATGGTCAATGCTCAAACATGGTTGACTGGTGGTTGATAGTCAACTTCTCTTCAAGCTATAACACATCAAATATTATAAATCGATGTTTATTCTTGTCAACATGAGTTTCCTACTCCTCAATTGCCCCACATCATGATCAATGTTTCTCATATACATATTCCAATCAATATCTCTTTAGTTGATATTTATTTCCATTTCATGAAATATTTCCATTGGATTTCTACTGTTATGATCATTTCATTGAGTGGTTTTTTTTCTAACCAGTTTAGTCTAACTATTTTACATTTAGTTTTGTTAATTGGAATTTGGTGATATAATTTTCCGCTTTTTTGTTGTTTAGAATATATTTTTGAATATGTAAATGGATCCAATGCTATAAAAACCCTTACATTTAAAGTATACAGATTTCACAAATCAATCTTATAATACCAACATATCCTTACCATATTTTAGAAAAAAAATACTTGAAAAAGAAAACAAAACCAAGACATAGAAAACTTAAACTATGCAATATGCAATATTTCAAATTCCTCAAAGTGGTTATTTTTTCAGCTAAAAATAAGTGCACTTGACTAGAAAATATTTCAATATCGGATTGCGAACACTAGTATGTTGTGTCCTTTATCATCACTAAACCACATATTAATATGTCATTACAACTATATCCTCATTTGAAAATTATGAGATCCACAAACTCACCAACAAATTTTCATTATTTTCATCATTTAAATAACAACATATTGCATCGAACCCAACTAGTGTCACCCTTTGTCAAAACTTCAATAATTTATCATATTACTCTAGCACTCCCAATGTGATTGTTCACCCCACCACTAACATTATTTTATTCCAAAACCTTTGAACTAGCATAATTCTTCTTATCTCTTATCATCAATAGTGCCTCTTTTAGATCCATCTTCTTTAAAAATCCATAGCTTCTTCCAACATCAATAATAGTGGCAAAATGTTTTCTATCTAATGGGTTTTATCTAATTAGTTTGGTTTCTCTCTCTCAAGTTAGACCCATATCTCAATTATGCCATATATTGGTTCTTCAAGTAATATACAATTTTGCAACCATCAATTATGTAACTTCAAATAACAATCTTGACCAAGAATGTTAATGTAACATTTTTGTTCTCTTTCTTAACCACATTATTTCTTTCTTTTTCATATAGAGCTCTCAACTTACAACATTTCTTCTTTTTATAAGCTTTTTTATAGCAAAATCCTTTACTATAGTCTCGATCACACATTCATATGGCCTGGTGCTTCCATAGGTCTATTTTTTGACTCCATCTAATAACATTAATCTTATTTTTTAAATAATGCAACACATTTTTACTCTTCTGTCATTGAAGAGATTTGGAAATAGTTATTTGCTCATAAATTGTTCTTCTTTAATGTGCTTGTAGGATCCTCCCGTGTTGTTGTCAACACACTAGGAAGGAGGATTATCCAATATTCTCTATCCAAAACCACATTCACAACAACAACAGTACGAATCTTGTAATCTTTCAAATTACATTCTTTCAAGAAAGAACTACATTAGAATACATGCAAAATGCACACTTGTATATATGAAAGAGAGATATTTAGAAAGTTTAACCAACTAAGTTCTTATTCCATTTTTATGTGTATTCATACATTAGGGAGATGGTTGGAGCAATTATACCCACTCCAACTAGTCAAAATTTTAGGGTATTCTACACGCTTGTATTTTACATATAGTTTGACATATAACATCATATACTTAGGATAATATCTAAATAAGATCCATCATAGTGTTTAAATGGCCTAAATGGGCTTCCAAAAAGAGGTGAAACAATAATTCTTGAAGGAGATTTTAATTTTATTCTTTGAAATGAAGATATATGGGTGGAGGCTAGAAGGATGGATTTTCTAGGTCCATACTTAGTAAAGTAGCTAAACAATGTGTAATTATATGATCCATATCCCATTGAATTAATACTTCCTTAGAGGAATATATAGTCAATAAATGTGGGTATAGGTATCTTTTCTTCCTCATGTCCTAATGATTGGATCAATAGCCAACTTCTCTCCTTGATTTGGTTATATGTAATATGACTACAAAGTTAGACCTAATGTGCTGTCTTTTCACCCTAAAGAAAGAGATACATGACAACTTATTGGATAGATTCATCATCTTAGGGGGGATTTTAAAAAGGGAGAATAAATTAAAAACCTAGATTGGTTTTGGATGGAATCATGTTCCAGTTTCTTTGAAACAGTAAAAGATGATAAAATTCCCCCATGGCATTTTAAGTTTAAACCTCACTGGATATCATGGATTCACTAATATCATTATGGAGGAATGGATTTTATTTGACCATTCCCTTTAAGATTCTAATATGATGCAATAATATTATGGAGGAATAGGGATTATTTGACCCTACCCTTCAATATTATACTATGATGCAATTTAACTACGACTTTGATTAAAATATTCAATAACATGGCAAGGGTCTGGTCATTAGAAAATTTCTCAAGGAAATTTTTCTTAAACCCCCTCAAGTTCTGGATGGAATTCAAAGGAAGACTATGATACCACACAGCTTTTCTACCATCTAAGGTACACAGAAACAATCTACATGCAACATCATCATAGCGTACCTCAAGTGTCTGTAAATGTAGGTAGAAGTTTTCTAAATGATCCTCTACCTTTACTGCTCTGTCATCATCATACTTCATTAGTGCAGTGCCCACGCTAGTTTCCTCACTCTAATATGACATTATCTTGCATACTTTAGTCTATGAGCAACTCAGGCTGAGGATCCAGAAACGTGGCTCCCTTATCAGCGAATGTGATG
>APFE031106986.1:0-11778 GCA_000404065.3 Pinus taeda | reverse complement strand
AGACTTAACATTCCAATTTTATAAGAGATGCTTTTCTTCTTTTGGAGTTTGACTTCCAGATTTAGAAATAGGCCTTTCAATGAGCTTTTTTTAAAAGTTAGCTCAAGTGTATGAGCTAGAGAAACTTCTAGTTAAAGGAGGGCACACTTCCTTAGATAGAATTAGGTTGGGGTTTTACTTTTTGAGCCCATAGGGATGGGCTACTTTTGTCTCATCCTCTAGCCTTCCTTATCTGTAAAGAAGGTGGAGTGGAGGTGAATATTTTTGAAAATTTTGTGAGTGTGAGATTGAACTATGTGCTAGTGAATAGCAAGGTATTTTTGAGCTTTAGTAGTGTATTGGTTTTCTAGATTTAATGAATGGTAGGTTGCATGTTTGATAGTTCAACTTTGTACTTTCTGTCCTATATTTTGAGTATGATGTGTTAGGAGTTTAATGTATTCAAAATTGATAGTTTTGATAGTCTGAAGGTTTTTCTGTCATAGTCACTTACCTCAGAGGATTTGTTTTAACATCCATAGGGGTTTGAACATCAGTCTTGTCACTTTGAATATTTTTTGAGACCTTTTTCAGCCTCTAGGACATCATTTCATTTCCATATTTCATTACTTTCCAACTTTGATCATTGCAGGTGTTTTTCAACAATATTTTTGAGGATTTATACATATGATTTTGGCATTGCATCTGATATACCAACCCTGTTTTATTGGCAGAAATTGACCAAAATTTTAGAAGGCTTTCTATTGTAATTTTTAAGGAAAACATTTGTCAGGTTTTGAAGTTGGGTTTACATTGTAATTTCTTAGAGGAAACTACACTATTTTTTACCCTTACTGTGAGCCTAAAGACCCATTATTTTACCTATTGCGAGAGGCCTCTAAGGTCTGAGGTCACTTGATTATTTGAAAAAATATTCTAAAGTATTTCAAGCCTTGAAAACTTAACATTCAATTAAAATTTAACTCAATTCTGAGTTCATCTCTGGAGTTGGTAGCAGGTTCTCTCCTGGGTGTCTCTAGCTTGTTTCATCCCTAGCTGTGAGAGTCTCTAGATCACTGATATAAAGATATTTTGCAAAGATCTAATATCTATTTTGTAGGAATAATAATCATTGACATTTTGAGCATCTTGTAAGGTTGATATTCAACATATTTAACAAAAGAAAGTTTCACTAGAATGATCTCTGCTATGAATGTCATCACTTTGTTGAAAGATAAAAAGCAGTTGAGGTCACATCCTTGGAGAAATTCTGAGCTATATTAAAGAGGATACAATATACCTGCTGACCTAAACACAATTTTCTTTGAGGGAATCTTTATTATCTAGTGTGAATTTATTTAGCTACTAATATTTGGTTGTTGTAGGAGGGTCTTCACTGGTTTCAAGCCATCACTCTTGCAGAGATTCATTACTCATTCTTGAGCTAGGATTTCAGATTTTCAAAGGCTCTTGTCTCCTAAACAGTGAGAAAGTTTGGTTGTCAAATCATCTCTATTTGGAGAGTGTGAGCTAAGGAGGATCTGATCTACTCTTTTGAAGTTGTTTTCAAATTGTAATCATAGGTGGACCTATTTGATTCTTGAGGAGACCTTTGTAAAGATACCTCTTATTGTAAAGCTCATTGGGAGAAGAAGAGCCTTTTGGTCTGTCAAAAGGATTCTTTTTCTTTGTAATTCTCATTAATAAAAAGTAATTTTTTCATCTTGGGGAGCTTGGTGTTGAACAAAAGTGTAACTAGGTTCCATATTTGTAAGTGTAATTTTGATCTTTGTACTTGACAAGAAAAAGAAATATTATTTTTGTATATTATTTGAATGAGTTTCTTGGTCATTCATATGTCTAGGAAAGTCAAAGGATCAAAGTCATGCTAAATATCTCTTCTTGAGCATGAATAGGGTCAACCTAGTGTCAAGTAGGCCTCCAAGACAAGCACCGTCCTCTAGTGAAGAAGATTACAAGCAAAACGATGAAGAGAACAATTAAGTTGGCCTCAAAATGAATATTATCATGAAGTCAACTCACATATGGAGACACATCTATTTGGTGGACTTGTCGGCTCAAATACAGGGGAAAACCACCATATATACCCAGTCAGGGTCTGCACAAAAAAAGATAAGACATAATTTTAGATTCCTCTGTAACTTCGAAGGTGCAGAAAGGTACAATCTCGGTGATGATTATAGTCAAGAATCTTAGACAGGTCTACAATATCATATGGTTACAAGAAGGTACAGAATCGCGGTGATAAGTACAGTGATCTCACTACAATCTTAGCCTATTTACAGGGTCATTGTAATACAATCTCAATATAGTTGCTGTTGACCTCGGTGCAAGGAGAACATGGCTAAAATATCAGTGAAAATCATAGTACAGAAAAAGATACAATCATAATCTCGGAATTACTGATAGAGAAAGGATCTTAGTGTATTATATATATCCTAGACACAACATGTCCTTAGCATTTCTGTGAGCATGATAACAGTCATGATCCTAACAAAGATGAAGGTTTTGGTATAGCTATATATATACCTCTAAGTGGAGATCTCATTGATGTTATAATATTCTCGGTGAAGGAAAATCAATGGCACATCAAGTTCTCAATGAAGGTGTAGCATTGGCACAATAATGATGAAGGTCTAAATGAAGGAGCAGTCATGGTGCATCAGTGATCTAGATAAAGGAGCAGTCATGGTATAGTAATGATGATGATGATCTCATCAGTGACAAGGAAGATGATTGGTGTATTGGTCTTGGAGTGGCCTAGTAGGTCAAGGGCCATGTTATTGGTATTTGTCAATTGGAATCTCAATAAGAAGAATTTTTTGCCGGTTTTCCTCTCCAAGAGGGAGAGGTTTTGGCCCTGGCATAATGGCAACATATTGTGTTCTTGTTTCTTTGTTTTGATAGCTATTTGATGAAATAAAGAAGATACACTCTAATAATAATAAGTGAATATTGGAATAAGAATAAAATTGAAAACACCTCACAAATAGTTATCATGCTAAGAAGAATCACACACTCTCTCCATCTTAAATTTTGAGTTTAGTCTAGATCCCTCAAACTATTTTCTTCTAGTTTAGTGTATTCAAAATTGATAGTTTTGATAGCGATGATATTTTTCTTGTAAATTTTGACAAAGTCTAGCAATACCATATATATGATTTTCTTTTTCTCATTTTCTTCTAAAGTGTGCTTAGATCATGAAGAAACTGGTTGTCCATGGGAATGAATATGTTTATGGGAATGAAGATTTCTGGTTTGGAATCTTGTCTTTCATGAACTATTTTGGCTTTTACAAATGCATTTCTTCTTTCTTTCTGTATATTATGCCTTCAAATGTACTTGACATTACATAAGATGTCTAACAACATATGATGTTATTGGTAAGAGTCATCATTAACATGGAGGATTCGAGTTAGGATTTATTTTTCTTTAGAATTGACATCAACTTTTCAAGAAACATGACATCCTCCATAGATCCTTCATTTCCATCAACAATTTGGCTAGCACCATTTTTTATTACATGTGGACATACATGTTCTAACATTTTGGTTGCTTCAACAACATAAAATTTCCTTGCACCAGCTTGTGCATACTAGATTACCAAATTACCACTTCCTGCGCCTATATCCAAAATAGTCTTGCCTTCAAAGTGGTGCTTGTTCTCAAATATAGTTGTTTAATAAGCATACATCCTCACATGTCACATTTGAGAAAAGAGTTGTAGGGAATCTCCACAATTCCCTCACTGCCCATGTCTTTCCTCGTACCAAATCACTAACATTCGTGCATAGCCTTTACTAAATAGCAGAGCTTTTTTCTCTTAGAACATCTCATAATTATAATTAAAAATTGCTTCAATATGTAGTTTGTCAACAAAATTTTCCTCATGAGAAGGTGTCTCATCTTGAGGAGAAATTTTCTCATCAACAGGCTATTTTGAGGGAATTTATAAAGAAGATGATAGAATAAATTTCAGAGAGAGTTAAATATGACTTCATATTTTCCTAGTTTTGTAGGTGAGGTGGGTAATAAGGCACTGATAGATCCAATATCAAAGGAATAATTACAAACAATTATGCATCGTTTCCAAAAGGATAAGAACCTTTAGCCACTTAATAAGACAATATAATTCATTTAGGGGTTCTATGACTTCCTTCAGACATACCAAATAAGAATTGTTGACAAATTAAAATACATAGGCATGATTTGGGAGCTTTCAATTCAACACTTCAGGATTTAATTGTTAGCCTCACTCTCATGTGATGAAAACAATTATAAGTGCAAAACAATTAATCTAATTAAATCAAGAAAGTTGGATTTAATCCTACATTTCTAGATTGAGTTTGTTCCTCATGGTTAGGAGTTAGTTTAGGCCTAGTTGGTTGAGAGATTCTCTCCAACTAATTAGGCTCCTAGATTAGTGTTTGGTTGAGATATTCGCTCAACCATAGTGTCTAAGGTAGATGTACTATCTTGAGACAAACTTCCTCATGTATTTATTTGTACTATTATCAATATTTGTACATTGCATTATGAGAGGAATACAGTAAGGCTGAGGCCTTTTCCGCCATTTCTATTTCTCTGGTATTTTTTCATGTATGTTAATTTTGTTTAATATTCTACATGTGGTATTAGAGCTAAAAAGATCTACGGCGCATGCAACCTATTGTGTGAATTCCTTTTGCGTTTAGGAGGAATGCTAGAGCACAGAGGTGTATGCAACTCTGTGTATGAACAAAGCAGCATGTGAATGAGGATATTGTAGCATGGTGTGGCCAGTTCAATACGTTTTTGCATGGACACATTGTGCGTGAAGCTTGGATTCGTGTGCAATTACTAGTGGAAAAACGCTAGAGGAAATCAAACGAACAATTTAATGATTGCATAGGAAATGGCGTGTGAATTTCGCGGTTGTGTTTCTTAACATGGGAATTATCCTGACCTTCTAGCATCTAATTCAATGAGTGGATACTTGGACCTATTCTTGAAGATCTGAGGTACAACGGTCAAGTTTGAAGATGCTTGTAGTGCACAGAGCTTGTAGCGATATGCAAGAAGCGAATCCCAAGGGAGACAATTACATTGATATGCAAGAATTTAAAAATCATAGAAAATGATGAAGACGACATTGGTTGTAATGGAGGACGTGCCTGATCCTTTCGAAGAATTTCTAGCAAAAACTCAAAGAGGCGGCGCTTTTAGTGAATAATTTCATGTGCCGCAGTAGCTTTCGATCAAATTTTGGTGAATGCATGCTATTTTTTCAAATACCTCCATAAACCTGAATTCACTTTTTAACTCACTTTATTAAAGCGGCTCATTAAAGTTCTTTTAAATGGGAATTTAAAAGATATTTTTTTTAAAGTTTATAAATAGAGCGAGAAAGTGTATAGCATTGTAATAAACGTGTCTAAAGTGAAAGGAAGGTTCGAGACCCATATTTAGTTTATGTTTCTAAAGTAAAAGGAAGGTGCAATTTTTAAAAGTGGAGAGATAAGTGTGCATTTTTTTTAGTGTGGAGTGACAAGTGGGATTTTTATAAAGTAAGGGCTTATTTCCTTATAATGGAGTGATAAGGTGTATTTGTTAAGGAGGTCATTTTAATATTTTGTTGAAGAAAGTGGGTGAGTCAGTTTTGAAGACAATTTGCTTCCAAGCAGTTTTGAAAATTTTCAAGGAGTTTTGGAATTTTGAGAAGTTTCAAAGATAAAAGGTTGATGTACTTCAATATTTAATAAAAAAATATTTTTTGTGGTGTTGATGTGTCCTAGATCCGCCTAAAATTGAATAAGGGGATCTTAGGTACAGCTTGTGTAGTGATTGAAAATGCATGTTTTTTGTCTAGTTTTGACACTACAATTATCTTAGCTAACACACACAAGGAGTCTAAAGCAAGTGAAAGAACAAGCACATTAATCAAAGCACCTGGAATTAAGACGCTGTAATGAGCATTCAATCAAGCACAAACAATCACATGCATTTGCGCAACTACAACACATAATAAAAGTTGGAAAAATCAACATTCTACATCAACAAGAAAATTCATGCAAGGCAATCAAGTTAATGCAACTACAAACTCATGCATTTCAAAAGAATACATCAACATTAAACGACAATTGGTCATTGTGTAACTTGAAAAATCATAATTTGTAAGTTAACTTGTAAACAAATTCAAATGAAATTGAGTTGAATTGTAAAGGTGCATTTTCGGTCAAAACCGACACCCAACTTGTGAATTTATAGGAGGTAAAGTAAGTCAATTCTCCTCAACTGAGTCAATTCTCTTCAAGTGAGTCAATATCATTTGAACTTGTCATTGTAAACATTGGGTGCATTTTCAGTGGTATCTGACACCCTCATCCTAGTACAAAATTCAAACGAGCGTGTGTTCATTTGTTAACAGAAATTTCAAGTAAGAGTCAAGCCGATTGAAGCATTCACAAAGTACATTAGAAGCAACGAAATAATTTCAAATTGAGCTCAAAGTGAAAGAAAAACTCATTCATGCACTTCAAATTAAGTTAAGTGAAAAGAAAGATTTACTTGATGCACGATGTGTAGAGAAGATAGATGCAAGTTGTGACACAAAAGACCTCATCACAACAACAAATGAAAGTTGTGATACAAGTGACCTTATTCAACATATTAATCAAGGTTACAACACAGATGATCTAATCAAGCAAGTTGATATAAGTTGTGCACAGATGAACTAATTAATCAGGTTGATATAAGTTGTGACATGAGTGATATCAACCAACCAGTTGTACTACTTAATGATGCAACAAGTAGTACCAAAGATCAAATTGATCAGTTTGATGCAACATGTCAAACCGATGAATTGTTAGTGATTGATGCCCAATGTGACATAGAAGGTTTAATAAATCAAGGACAAAATGTTAGCAGAAGCAACAAGTATGAAGAACAACAACAGGATAGTCTTTCCAATAAAGTGATCAGACCTTGGGAAGAAATATCCTTCAACAAAGACTGTTATGGCCTAGGATACAACAAATAAAACACTTTGTTTGTTCCAAATTTCTCAAGGCCAGTTCAGTTTGTAAGTGTTGGTTTTCTCAACAATGATCAGAATAAGGTTAAGTGTAACCATTGTAAATGAAATGGCAATATGGAGAGTAAATCCTTTGACCTCCATCCTTGTCACCATTGTGGCAAGAAAAATCATTCATCCGAAAGATGCTGCAAGAGAAATCAACCACCTAGAGTGAAGATCAATTACTCATGGATTGATCTTTGGAAGTGGTCATCTACAATCAAATAGTTGTCTATGTGTTACCGAAGGATTTAGTTTCACATGAAGACATATTATACAGTAAAATGAAGATGGTGAAATCTCCTACACCTCAAGGGGGGGAGTTCCAAAATCAAGTGTTGATTGTCTCTCCTTTCAGCTGACAGATGGGGGAAAATGATAATAATGGAATTGAAGGTTGTCATACTAAAATTTTTGAAAAAATCAACAAGAAGTAGTAACATCAAGTAGCTAGTGGGAAGTCATCATCTTCCTCAAAGCAGCCAGTGAGTAGTTTTCAACAAACAACAGTGAGCAGTTTCAACATCAACAAATTCGCTAGTGGGCATTCTCAATATTTTGTCAGTGGACAAGAAAATTTGCCAGTGGGCGTCATCAAAATTTTGTCAGTGGAAAAAGGATGTTGAGTTAAAGAAAAGGAGATATGGATCCTTTTGCAGCTTGGCACCTGATGGAGTTTTCAAGAGATGTATCAGACTTGCCGCTGATTCAATTTCTCTTTAGATTGGAGTTTTTCAGCATCCATCTTTGCCAGTTTTTCAGGCAGCATTTTTGAGGATCAACGGTTTCAGCATGAGAACTTGGAAGATGGTTCCTGGTTCTTATTTTGGACTTATCATTGAGAGGGGGAATGTTAGACTCACTCTCATGTGATGAAAACAATTATAAGTCCAAAACAATTAAATTAATTAAAATCAAGAAAGTTGGATTTAATTCTACCTTTCTAGATTGAGTTTGTTCCTCATGGTTAGGAGTCAGTTTAGGCCTAGTTGGTTGAGAGATTCTCTACAACTAGTTAGGCTCCTAGATTAGTGTTTGGTTGAGATATTTGCTCAACTATAGTGTCTAAGATAGACCTACTATCTTGAGACAAACTTCCTCATGTATTTATTTGTACTATTATCATTATTTGTACATTGCATTATGAGAGGAATACAATAAGGCTGAGGCTTTTTTCACCATTTCTATGTCTCTGGTATGTTTTCATGTGTGTTAATTTTTTTTAATATTCTACATTAATCCCAAAAATTAGGCAAGAATGAAACTTTTGATGATTTCAGACCCATATCAATATGTAATTGCATCTACAAAATCATTGCAAAAAGTATTACAAGTAGGTTCAAAAGTCACTAAGCTGATTCCATGTGCTTAGAACAATTTGGCATCCTTCTTGGGAAACAAATCCATTACGAAATATGAGTATCCCAAGAAGAAATTTATAACTTCAAACCAAGAAATTTCAAACAATGTTAGTGAGTTTATATTTCCAAGGCACGTGATATAAAAACCTAGCTTTATTTAGGGCTACTCATCCATATAGGGTTCAATGTGCACTTGGTTAACTAGATAATGAATTGTCTTTCCTCAATATATTTGCAATTCTAATTAATGGCTCAGCCTATTCTTCTATCATGCCTACACGAGACCATGGGTAGGTACGACTAATGGATCCTCTGCTATTTTTTACTGTAGGGTAGGTGGTCTCAACAGAGCTATAACATAGTAAAAAAGAAATATAAGCTTGACAACTATGCAAATAGGAAGAGCCCTAAACCTAACATATTTATTGTTTGTTGATTATGTTTTTCTTTTGGGTGATAGGACCAAGGTAGATGCAATTAACTTGAAGGCATCTACCCTTGAGGAACCGAAATTTATACCTTAAAAGCTACCAACAATTGAGGAGCTACAAGAATCAACACCATCTTTGATTTGAACCTAAATAGTCTTGTTGAATTAAGGCTTCTGTGATCCATAATAGGTTTATGAGAAGAGTCTTCAATGAAAATCACATCATAATTCATGAGTCTTATTATCTTTGAGTATTTCCCTAATCACAATGACCAGTAAATCCTCCTCATGGATTATTTATTTCATTCTATCTATTAGTAAAATCCACAAAATGTATCCCTACATTTGAATCTTGGGAAAAAACATATGATTGTGATCATTTAAATTATCCATATCTCTTGGAGCCCAAAAATCCATTTTCTTTTTATAAGATTTATATATAACCTCAAAAGAAACCCTATTATAAGTTGAAGGACCATTATGTCCTCTTGAGTCTTGACAAAGTATGATGGAATGAAATTGGGTGAGGACCAGATCCAGGTGTACCATGTCAAAACCTAAGTTCATTAAGATGACGACCTTGGTTTGAAGATATCCACCATACAAACTAGGACCACCCATACTTATCGTTGCCATCTCTTTTTCATCATCAATACTAACATACTGAGGACATGTAACTCGTGAAGACCCATGGTAGTCATTGCAATGTAATTTATTAGAATACATGCCACGTCCACAAGTTTTTATATTTAATCTCTGCATCCAATGTGACCATTTCTTATTATGAGATTTACCACATCCAAAAATGGCATCATTCACATCATTTTGAAGAAGTTTACAAAGGTCAACATAATTTTTTTTTTTTTCACATTTATAACTTCCCTCACATTTGTTGGTTCTTGAAGCTCGAGCACTCTCATAACAAAAAAAGATAAAGTCAAGAAGCAAAAATGGTCCACTCCCTTTTCATCTACTGATATTAAAATGAAGTTTTATTAGAGGCACTATTTGTTTGTTCTTTTTGGTTAAAAAAGGGCTTGCTCTTGGTTTTATGTGACTTTCAATTTATCATATGTAGCATGTTGAGAAATGGGAAAGAATAATGTATGACATTTATCTTGCAGAAATTGATGCTGAATGAAAGGATACAAATTTTAACCAAGCTATAGTTCACTTTGGTAAAGGTGGAGGAACATCTTAAAAAGTTGCCTAAGAATACACCATATACAGACTTTGAACATAAGTAATATATGGATTTTTCTTTTGCTGATATGTTTTTTTTTCTACCCAAGATATCACAACAAGAAAAATATTGATATTGTAGAAATTGTTTGAGGACCTCATTGATGTCGATTTTTTTGATGTCCTACTTGATTGATACATTCACATATGTCAAGGATGCTTTAAATATGAATTAATATGTTCCTAAAACAAATCAGATTCAAATTTTATAGATATAAAAGATTAAAAAAATGTCAATGCCTTCGTTTGATTGTTACTTGACTTTGCTGTGGGCAGGTTACAGGAAATGTGATTGGAAAAAGGACGGGGAGACAATGTAGAGCATGTATTGGATATGATTCATTTGTTGTCAGAGATGCTTTAGGCACCTGAGCCACCGACTTTAGAAATGTTTCTAGTAGGGATTCTTATGGTTTTTAATGTTGTGATTATTTCACCTCATGATTATTTTGGGCAAACAAATGTTTTAGGAATGCCAAACACGACATCAGTGGACAAGTAAACATATTTTTATAATTATAGTGTCCATTCCATGATATCCTCTTTTTATTGTTTGATTGTATTTTGGACCTTTATTTTTATTTTATTTTGTCTTTTAACTATGAGATTGAAAATACGTGGTATCGTGTCCATTTAAACAACAACCAAAGCTTGAAGATGAAATTAGTATTACACAATATTGATTGGAATCCTTGTAGCTAGTTTGTGTTAAAAGACTTTCATGGCTACTAGAAAAGTTTTACTTTCATGTTGTTATTTGAACACATGTTGTTTATATATTTGACCAAATTCATGCATTATAAAATGAAATTTTGTTGCGAATAAAATGAAAAGGATTAAAAATCACACCTCAGATTATTTGTTTTCACAAGTTATCTACAACTTGAGATTTTTAACATGTAACTTAGTTGACATGATTGTGCTAAAGATTTCCTTGAAGGTTTAATACCAAGTTACTAGGGTGTTCTTTTTTATGCTAACATTTTATTTGTTTTTTTTATATAGGGCATTTGGCCACATTATAGTGGCCACTATTGCCCAACTGAAAAAAACTTATTCAAGTTTCTTACTTGTATGGGGGAAAATGGCTTTGACATTGCTGATGTCGAGGAATATGTCGTATAAACTCTTTATAGTCTACTTTAGTTTATAATTTAGTGTTCATTGTCTTTCATGTCTTACACTTTGTATTGTATCTTCTTTTATTTTCAGAAAAAAGAACTTAATATTGATGGTAAGAAGCAGGAATTGAAGAAAGAGGAGATAAATAACACTGGAGCGACAAATGGAAAGAGAGATAGAGAAGAGAATTGGTTTGCTGATACCCTTAGAGCCAATATCCTGCATAAGAAACACACATAGAGACTAATGGTCAAGTCTTCAGAGTTGTTGAATTCACCTGCAATGCTTTGACAACACACTGATAATGTTTTGAAATGATGAAATATAATTTCATGGGTAAATTGTAGTCCAACCAATGTTAAGTTGGAAACTTATATTGTAATACTTTAACATTTCATATAATATAATTTATGTGGTTGAAATCATTTATAGTTGTCCTTGATATTGTTTAGTATTGTAATTGACATATGCAACTTTGCGTTTTCATATTATATGAACATGCACATTGTAAGACATTTTTTAAATCATACTAATTAATTTAAGTTGATTAATAATGAACACATAAAATC
>APFE031106982.1:2617-21610 GCA_000404065.3 Pinus taeda | reverse complement strand
TCCTTTTCTTCTATAGCAGAAACTTTAGATTCAAACCTAGGTGACAAAGATCTTAGAACTTTTTCAACCACAACAACTTCTTTTATTTCTTCACCCAAATTTTTCATATAATTAACAATCTTATCCACACGAAGAAAATAGTTAGCCACACTTTCATCATTATACATCTTGATATTTTCATACTAAATCCTGAGGGTTTGAAGTTTTGCACGTTTTACCTGATCATCTCCTTCATAGCTCAGAACAATCTTGTCCCATATTTCTTTTGCAGATTTATATTGCATAACTTTCACAAATTCTGATTGAGATAGGCATCCTAGAAGAGCATTGACTGCCTTTGCATTTGTTTCATATTTCTTTTTCTCTGTTGGATCTGTAGGAGTAGCAGATGGAAAAGCATACCCTACTTCTATGATGTCCCAAACTTTTGTACCCAAAGATTGAAGATAGGCAGTAACTCTTACCTTCCAATATACGAAGTTTGTCCCATCAAAAATCGGTGGCCTGATCGATGCTTCCCTCTCATAGTTGCTCATGATGATGATCTTCCTTCAAGCGATCAAGCTCCTTTAGAAGGACTTTCTCTGATACCAATTGTTGGAAATAATACTGAGAGGGGGGGGTGAATCAGTATTATCAAATTCTTTTCAATATGCCTTCATTAATTTATTGATCATTATCTTGTATATAATAATGAGCATGAAACAAGAAAAACAGATAGTCACACCAAGGAACACTAGATATAAGGTGGAAACCCAATGTGGGTGAAAACCACCTGCTGCAATATGTTTCTATCTTCTTTCAATTAGAACTCCTTTTACAATGGTTTTGTACTGGTGCAGTCCTTTACCAGTACGCAGGCTGCAACCTGCAGAGAGCTACAACTCTCTCTCGTTTTCCAGTCTCTCCTGGAAGGGAGCTACAACCCCCTACTTCTTTTCTTTCAAGGACCACTTTTCATAAATTTTCAAACTGGATCCAGGAATATAAAATAATCATCAAGTACATGTAAATCACCCAAACTCCTTATACAATCAACCAAGAATCACCCAGCTTCTCAGAATGCTGTAAAAAGAAAGATAGTACCAGAAATATAAACCCAGAACTCTGCTGCAATAGATAAAAGACAATCAACAATTGTTTCAAGATAAAAACGCAACTTCACCAACAAGGGCCTGCGTATATCTGCAGCTCTTCTGAGACTGAACTGCGCAGATCCGCACTGGTTGTTCTTCTGCTCTGCGAATTTTTCTTCAGATCCGCACCTTCACTTCTGACTTTCTTCGTAGACCCGCACTATGCCTTCTTCTCGCCTGCGTACCTCGCACTTCGTCCTTTTCTGCACTGTGTGTGCTCCACACTATGCCCTCTACTGTACTGCATACCCCGCACTGCGCCTTTAACTGTGCTGCGTACCCACGCACTGCGCCTTTGACTGTGCTGTGTACCCATGCACTGCCCCTTCGGATTGCCTGCAGACTTCTGATTAGGGCCAAATTTTCAGTATACCAATGTGCCACAGTCAGTCAGATCCACAGATCTGTTCATGCGCCCGAGAGATCACGACATGCCCATAGATTCACCTTAAGTTAAGTTATCTCCTTGAATTAGATCTAGCTTTTAAAATCAATCACCCAAAATTTCAGATCTTAAGATATTCAATTGAAAGATACTTTAGCCAAGTGATCTCCTTCCCTATTTATAGTCAAGCCCTTATTCACACCATGGGACAAAACCATCAATAACAAATACAAGGAATCCAAGCCGGGGCTAAAATAGATCCTATACCACGGGCCAAAACCATAGCATCAGAAAAAGGCGGGCTAAATACCACGAGCCAAACATAAGAAATCCCACGTGAGCGCGCTTCACTGCCTTGAAGTGTGTGCACTGGGGTCCGCACCTTATGAACGGGTAACCTGCGGGTAAGACCAAACCTCCTGCATGGTGAACCTGTGGGTCTGCACCTTTTGAACCATTCACCTGCGAGCCTCTTAATTTCCATTATTTTGAGAGCCTGAACAAACCATTGCCACTTGAGTGAGTTGCCATCAAGTACAACACCTGTATCATAGAGCCATACCAGAATCATAATGCCAACAATTTCATGTGCAGTGTTTCATTCTTCTGTTGAAACGGATTCATGTTTTCCATGCCCTTTTCACCTTCTTCATCAATCTCTCCATTTCTTTGTTATGTTTCATAGTTTCATTTCGTATTCATTTCTGGTGAAATTGTTCGAGTGAGAATAGGTAGAATTCAATTTTATTGTCTACCTATGGGAAAATTTCATGTACAATGTTCCTTCTTCTGTTGAAAAGGATTCGTGTTGTCCATGCCCTTTTCACCTTCTAAATCAATCTCTCCATTCCACCGTATCTTAAAACTAAAATTGCTATGCTTTCTGCCTACCTTGCCTCACGAAATAATCTATACCTTTATGTTAAGTCCTCTATTCATTGAGGTCCAATGGTCCCATAACATCCCAGAAACATAGTCATTCATAAAAATCACTCCTTATTTTCATTTTCACTTACTAGCCTAAGATAAATAGTTCGTTTGAAATTCATCTCAGTCGTTTTCGTTTATCTATTCACTGAGTGGAACTCGAAGAGAGCCCTCTCTTGTTCTGGTAGGGCTACCTACCAGACTGAGCATCGTTTGTGGTTACCCTAAATTTTGCCTTCTTTCAGCTTTAGGCGGATTTAGGTGCTAACGTAGTGGCGAATCCACTGGGGAGAAAAATGGTTTGCTTGAAGATTGTTTTGCCCTGGTACATCTATCAAGCTCAGATCTGATGGTTGATGGTGAACAACGATCAAACATAAGAAGACCGCTGAAAATCATTCACCTGGAAACTCCTTTCACTGAAGAATCCAGCAACTGGTGCTTCATGGTGACTCCACTGCAGAGGGATCAGTAGCTTTGAGATTTTTTTTTTTTTAAATGGAGCGGATTGCAAGAAGATATGCTCCCATGAGCCGAGATCACATTCCAGGCTTTCCAAATTAAATTCCGAAGATAGATTGGTCAAGGAATCTGCCTACGTTTAAAGATGATGGTAAGAAGGATGCTGCTTTACATCTAGTTCGATTTCACATGCATATTCGCAAGTTGAAGGTTGATTTTCCTAAAGATTTCTTAATGAAGATATTCATGGCCACTCTAGAAGGTGAAGCCCAATCTTGGTATGAAAATTTGCCCGCTGCTTGTATTTACTGTTTAAAGGATTTTCATGCCCTGTTCATTGAAAGATATAAAGACTCTTATGCATCATTGAATCTAGTTCATGACTGTTGCAAACATGCTTCTACTTTTATTGAAAGCCTTGAAAAATACTATGAGGATGATAATTTTATGGATGATGAGATCATGGAAGCCTTGTATGAAAATCCCTTTCAGCAGCATAAAGACGATCATGAAAATTTGGAGCATGATCAAGATTGTAGTACGGTGGAAGATGAAAGAATTTTGCATCTTGACAGTCAACAGGAATTACATGAAATGGATCAGAAGTATGAGGAATATTTATATACACCTTCACTTGAAATTAATGAAGACAATCACTGTTTGAGAAAAAGGAAACAAAAGGTCTTATCTCCTTTTTCTGAAGACGAGATAGATCAAATCTTGCACGGTTATGTTCCAGCTCAAGCTAAAGCAGATTTGGAGCGCACACATGGTCAAGAAAGTGTTGGTGAAACTTCTTCCTCTTTTGAAATGGATGACAGTCCGGTGAACAACTTTATAGATCAACAGGTTGAAGAATTCCATATGGCTGAAAGTGATGAAAGAAAAAGTGTCGTTTCAGATCTATCCATAGAAGAAGACAGCATGCAGGGAAGTCCAGTTCTACTTTTAGAATGTGATAATGTTAAGTCAACCCTTTCAGATCCAGATTCGGATTATGGTGACCAAGAAAACCTTGTACTAAGTCCCATGAAAGAGAATTTTGTTGTAAAAATCACCTGGAATGAAGAAAACAGAGTTTTGAATCCAAATGTTCTCATGTCATCAGAACAAAGCCTTCATAAAGAGGTAGTCCAGTCAGCTCATGAACAGCAAGATGAGAATTTTGTTCAAGTAAGTGAAAAAGATCCGGGTGAATTTATGGTAGATGATATAAATGGTTGTGTTGGGTTTCAAGAATCATTTGAAGTTTCTCTTCTCATGATTGATGGATGTAAGGGCAATATGCCTGTCATATCATATGAAGATGATCTACAATATATTCAAACTTCAGCAGAACAGACCATTCAGGATTCCATTTCAGATTCTTCTTCCTATGTTTCATGTTTTGTAATGTTCTTTGAAGAGGAAATCTACTCATATACTTGTTCAGAATTGTTTGAAGACCAGGAACCTACTTTTATTTATGAAAAGAGATCAACATCACAAGAAAATGACACCTTGTTTCTTCAGTAGGAGGAAAGACCTTATGTTCTTCATGATCCAATGGCAGATTTGTTGTAGACAGCTGTGAAGGTCATTATTGCAGTATTCAGTGATGAAGGAGATCATGGTCAATTGTGTTTTTGGATGCCCAGTTACCAGTATCTGTTGTTGACCAGGAGATCTGATCAGGAGAATCAATCAAGAAGGCATCTACTTGATTGGTTATATTTGAAGACACATTACACATGATTGTACATATTGCATTAATATGCAGGTGGTTGTCATCATAATTTGAAACCCTTGAATCTTGATGGACTGTTGCCATTGAATAAGTTTTGTCAGTTCTTATTTTAGTTAAGTCAGTCATGAGTCATTTCCTTTTGCATTGAGTTAGTTTTTTCAGTCATGATGGTTCCATAATTAAGTCAGTCTGAGTCAAGTTTCAATCAATAAATGAGTCAGAGTCTTGTGTGGTTTGTCGAAATAATGACTCCATAGCCCAATGGACGAAGGCACTATCTACTCACCCAAAGATCTGTAGTTCTTGGCACCTCCAAGGAGCTGGAGCTACCATCCCCCATTGGAGCCAATGTTAGGGTCGGTCTTGTCCGTCCTCCGTCAAAGATCAAAACTCTTTTCGCATCTCATTTTTTGGTGTCTCGCTCCATTCACTCAATTGCATTCCACTAGAAGCATGCCATAATTTGATGGAAGGGTCTTGTTAGTTCATTCCCCTCATGTCTTACACCTGTTGGCTTAGGTCTTTTCATCAATTATCACTAAATTCCATGACAGTCAAGGTCTGGTCCTTTAATGGACAAAAGTCATTTTCGATCATTAGGTCTAGGGATTAATCAATTTGGTCTTCAACCATGTCCAATAAAGCCATGCAGGCCAAAGTGTGGCCCTTACAAAGTTATGATTAAGAGAGTTTCATCGTCATGTTGATAAACTTCAACTGTTCTTCAAAACTCTGTTTTGAAGAAAAGTCAAACAATGTCATTTGTGATAAAATTTGCAAAAAAGTCAAATGGTCACCCAAGCCATTTGTCATTTTTGTAACGCTGCACCTGTAGCTAATGGTTGGCTTTCCATCTCCATTTTGTAATGATTTGAGAAACTCCCCAACTCTTGGTTGTTCTATCTCCTCATGGCATGTTCTATTTATTGTATGCAAACCATTTGCAAAGGGTTGGTTGGCTTGTAATTTCTGGGAGAATGTGGGAAAGAAACTCTATTTCTTCATTGTATATTTTGACAGAGGATTAATGAAAGGCAACAGCTCTGTTTAATGAGATTCATGTGGTTGTGAGTGTGGCAAATGTGTCTCTTATGTTTCATATGTATTTTGTTATGTTTCACACTTCATTTCATATTCATTTCCAGTGAAATTTTCTAAGTTAGATAAGGTAGAAATCATTTGTATTGCTTTGCCTGTGGGAAAATTTCATGTTCAGTGTTCTTCTTCTGTTGAAAATGATTCATGTACTTATTCCCTTTTCACCCTCCTAAGCAATCTCTCCATTCCACGTTATTTCAAACTAAATTGCTAGACTTTCCACCTATCTTGCCTCACGAAGTAATATGTGCCTTGGTATTAAATTCTCTGCTCATTGCTGTCTGTTGGTCCCATACCATCCCAGAAACTCAGTCATTCATAAAAAATTGTTTCTTGTATCCATAATTACTTACTGACCTAAGATCAATATTTCACTATAAGTCATCTCAGACCATTTCGTTTATCTATTCACTGAGTGTGACTTGGAGAGAGCCCTCTCCTGTTCTGGTAGGGCTAGCTACCAAACTGAGCGTGGTTTGTGGTTATCCTGAATTTTGCCTTCCTTCAGCCTAAGGCGGATTTAGGTGCTAACACAATCTACGACAAATGGTTAGGTCCTGAATTCAACATTTTTGGCTTCACAATTACCTCAAAGTCATATTCTTGAAATAGCAGAAACCATCTGCATATCTTCCCCCCCAACACAGGCTTATTTACTAGGTACTTCAAGGCAAAGTGGTTTGTGTACATCTTTAAATGTCCACCCAATAGATAGTGTCTGAATTTTTGGAGCACGTACACCATAGCTAATCTCTCATGCTCTGTCGTTGAGTAGTACTTCTCTACCATTGATAATTTCTTGCTCGCAAAGGCTATAGGGTGATCCATCTCTCCTTTTCCAGCTTGTGTCAACACTGCTCCCAACGCAATACACGAAGCATCAACATGTACATCGAATTCCTTCTTCCAATCTGAGAAGACCAAGATCGGCATGGTGACCATCTTTTCCTTCAAGACATCCAGACTGTGCTGAAATTATTCATCCCAACATAATGTAGCGTCCTTCTTCAATAGCTTCTCCATAGGTGCAACAATCTGAGCATAAGCCTTGATGAACTTTCGATAATACCTAGTATGGCCCAACATTGTGCGTAGCTATTTGACACTCCTTGGGGCCTCCAAATTGACTATTACCATGATCTTGGAAGGATCCACCATTAGTCCTTGCTTGCATGCAACATGACCTAGAGAAATCCCAAAGCGGACACAAAACAAGCACTTCTTTAGGTTCAGCGTGATCTGATATCTTCGACACCTATCCAACATTAGGCGTAGGTTGGCTACATGGTGCTTTACTAAACAAAAGCTGTCCAGTCATCAAAATATGCCTCCAAGAATTTGTGAATAAACTCCTTGAACGTCGCGATGACTACGCGAGAGAATATCGCCAACGCATTCTTGAGTCCAAACAGCATCACAATATATTGGAAACAACCCCATTTCATCATGAAGGTTGTATTGCTCCTATTCTATAGCACGATCTTAATATGATTGTATCCAGAGAAACCATCAATGAATGAGTAGGCCTCCTGTCCTCCAACATTTTCCATTATCTCATCAGTAAATGGCATCAGAAAAGGATCATGGACACATGCATCATTAAGGTTTTTAAGATCTATGGAAAATCGAAATTGCTCCCTTTTGTTTCTTTTCTTAGACCACCATCGGCCTCACCCAATCAAATTCTTCGACTGGTTCAATGATGCTTGCTTCTAGCATATTATCCTACTCCATGCGAACCTTTTCCTTATATCTGGGGTTAAGGTGATATAACCTCTACTTAATAGGCTTCGCATCCATTTCCAAGGTAATATTCATCACGCCCAAGTCACCTATGATGCCCTTCAGGTCCAAACATTTTGTAGGAAAAAGATCCTAGTACTCATGGAGTAACTCAACAACTTTATCCATTGTGGCATCATCCAAATAATCTTTGATCTTCACAAATTTTGGCTTGACTTCAGTACCAATGTTTACTTTCCCAGTCTTCAACTGTGCAGTGATATACAAATTCTCTATTTGTAGAACTTCAACCTCGCCGTGGCCTTCTACCTTTGGAATATTTATATTCCTCATATCCTCATCCTCCCCTTCAGCCGTCACATTATAACATTCCAATGCATGGCATAGCTGAGTGCTCCAATCTAGCTAAACTAGCTCCAAAGGGTCCTACAGTATTCTAAAGATCGCTGCCTTAACCTTCTATAGAGCTTCATTAATGATTTTTAACCCATCTTCAAAACTGAAGGTCATTAAAAATCCTTCCCATAATATATCCCACTCTGCGGTGCCATGGTGGAGCTCCTCTTCCAGGTACCAATTCATAGGGATTATATCCAAAGTGTGACAGAATAAATGCACCCATTCTAGATGTGGTTAAATTCCATAAACCTTATTCCATTTTGCTAAATGATCGTGCGGATCATTCCTCCCATCATATTTCTTAGCTAGCCGAACCTTCGGGCGACCAAATCTCAACCTTATCATCCTCCTATAATCATGCCATTCATCAAAGTTGTCTTTGTGTGTACCCCATCACCATGTAGGTGTAGCACGCAGTGCCAAATCCAGCGCTTGAAAGTGATGATCCTTGGGTACTTCTCTTTCAAAGGAATCTAAGAACTTATCTACATCAATTAAACCATCATAATAAGGTAAGTTTCTTACATCTAATGACAGACAGCACAACGATTTGGTCATCATGTTGTAGCGCAACATAGATACTTCATGCAACCTATTCTGCTAATGCTCAAACTCTTCATTTGAGTCTAAAGTACCAAAGCTTTTGCGATCCCATGCAATCCATCCATCGGCTGTCAGATTAATCTAGTCTTGGTCTCACACTGTAATTTTGTAGATTTGATTGAAATTGTCATCACTGTCCTCATAGTCGTGGTCCAGTTCAATATAGCGTGGTCCTTCTACAGGGTCCAATGGTACTACAGTGTGGAGTGATTTCCTTTCAAATGATATTGTCTGCTTCTTTAAATTGGTTACCCCATTCATATCAATAGCCCAATCAATACCAAGGAGCGTGGGGTATGGATTGCTGCGATAAAAAATTTCTATCATTTCAAAATCAACCAGCATGCTCACACCTTCTATATTTATGCTAACTTCGTGCAGATGTCCCATAGGGATAATATTTTGCTGGTTTTCCATCCTCAATGGAATTAGAGACCACTTTAGTGTAGGGCTCCCCATTCTCTCCCACGTTTGTTTAGGAAAAATTTTCTCATTATATCCTAGATCCAAAATATCCCTGTCTATCTCATAGTCTCCTATTTGTGCAGTGAGCATCATCTCGTGCCCTATTCTTATCTTATGTTTTCCAATATTTATGACTAAGCAGTGTCCTTTAGGGTAATTCTCATTACCAACACACTTATTTATCAACTCTTGTATCCATTTCACAACCTTACTATCACGAAACTATTTCATACAAGTTTCTAAGAACATGGTAAGCACAGAGAGGACAACCTCTGTAGGCGTGCCAATTTTTGGTAGTTTGTCATGATTTCCAGTGGTAGAAGCCTCAATAAATCTTTTCCTTGCCTCCATAAACATCTCTTTCATGTGCTCTAGATCAAACCTAATCTCCTTTTTTGGGGCCTTGCGAACCCATCCATCCTCTTTAGGTCATTTTCCCTTATCATCACCAGTTGTGATCCCTCTTCTCAACACAATATTCACATTTGGATCCTATTCATTGCGAGGCTCAACCCTCATCATCTGTAAGTTCTGGGTAGAATTCTAAGACTACGCCTCCTTCTCCTACATCTTGACTTTCAATAGAGGGAATTCTTCTATTGTGTGGTTCAAATGAGTGCAATATTGACATGACAGGCGTGTCTCACTCGTACACTCTCGTGCGTAGTGCCCTAGTGTTCCGAAATTATAGAAAATGACCTGCCCATGGTCTCTACTAGGTCCTCCTCCTCCTTAGCCTTTTTTGTGCCCCTGATATCCTCCACGTGCTCCCCCAGCGCTTTGATCCGGAAGCGGAGTCTCTAATTACATTCGGTATGTAGGTATCATCTCCATCATTAGTTCATAGCTATGGTAGTGGCACTCATCATGGCCCACCAATTTGCAGAAATCGTAGAACAATTTTTGTGGTTTCTACACAAATTTTTGCAGCAAATGATAGTCATCTGTCACATGCTTTCCAACCACCTGACAAATAGTGCATCGCAGCAAGGCCCATGTTCTTGGTCCCATTGGAGCTTCCTGCCTCAGGAGCATTCCTCCCTCGTGATACAATTGGCGAAAGACAAGGTAGTGATCTTTATCATGCCCCTGGCTCTTACACTTGAGGCACCACACTTCTTCGTGCACCTCTGGCCTAGCCTCCTTTTTGTTTTTTAAGCTCTACAATTCCAAGCACAGGTTCTACAACTGCGAGTGAATATTTTGGACTCCCAAAGATGCATCCTGAATATGCATTTCGTGCAATATAATCATGATTTCTAGAGATTCCGCCTGAGTTAATATATTTTGTTGTGATAAATAAATCCTTAGGTGGGGCAGGAGCGAGGCTATAAACCACTCTTGGTGTTGACTATATGTGAGATGCATATTAGCTTCGAAGACCACACACTTCAATCTTTGATCCAATTCCCAGGGCATTTCACCAACCCTCTGATTTCCTTAAATCCAATTACTGATTGTGAGTTATACTTAGGCTTACCAAATTCCTTGTTTGAAGCAACCTAATTGTCTGCTAATGATGCCAACGGATTATCAGTGCAATACTTAATATATCATGTCAGCGCACGATCCTGTAGAGAAGTAACCAATTTCACCTTCTTTATATTATCATTCGTAATCTATTTTGTTGTCCACATAGCCTTCGCAACAAACCAAACTGATCCGGATCTTCACTTCCTAAGCCCTTGAAAACTAGCAACTTCATTGTATTCGACATGTTGAACAACTGCGGTGGTGGTGGCAATGTAGGCGAAGGTGTATGTTGTTGAGGTGAAGGTGGAGGTGGTGTGGATGGATGATGTATTCACAGAAAACCCTACCTTATCAACTGGATAGTGCTCTGTGGCAAGGCCTGCACTGCTCCTTCGTCGTCACTTGAAGGAGGTCCAATCAACGGGCTATATTTAGGACCTGCTTTTTCTTTGTTTCTAAAGCTCCATCCACTTTGTGTAGATCCAAACATCAAGGCAATAGCATAACCATTTTTTCACACAAGGGCATATTAATCAAGGTATTCAAATATCTCAAATACTTACCTCGTGGTCCCTTGAAGAACCGTCGCTCTGCTTCGCTGTAACTGATTGAGATTTCAACCACAAACTCTGTAATAAATCCTCCTATAACCAGATCAAGCCAATGGTCAACAACACGCACGATCTTATCTTCAAAGGCTTCCAACCTCCACACTAGCTCCGGAGTCCACACTATCAGACCGTCAAGCCTCCACCTTACTTGGTTGTCTGCCAATTTAGCTAGCCACTCGTATAGTTCAATTGGGAAGATGCAGAAGAAAATTTGGTGTATTTCTATGTATAAATATCTATCTTTCCACTATTCTTTTGTCAGGCATGGATTTTTGTTCTCTTGCGTTGTGAATTCATGGAACTTTCTGTCCAACCACTTCTCAATTTCCTTCTTGGTCGGATTCTGGTGATGCGACATCACACATCTCTTTATGCAGATCCCGGCCCCGGAAACGGAACCATTTGTTGGCTTAGTGGGTCCTGACCCAGGTTTAGAGTTAGTTGCACAAAAAAAAACCCTACACTACTGTCCCTTTCAGAATTAATCCTCAAAGTGTGGACTAAAGTCTCACCTGAAGCAGTATGGGGGGATGTTGGAACCAAGTTTCCACATCCAGAGATCAGTGTGATGTATTTTTATGACCTAGATCTGCCTTCATGCAGATCAGTAATCCCTTAAGGCTTAGCACTATAATTTCCCTCAATCAACCTCTAAACCTCTGCGAAGGTCTACGATTGGCTTCTGTGGAACTTTAGTAACTAGATTATCTACTTACCCACATCATAGACTAATCTTAGATCAGAATCCACATAGACTTGCTTTAGTGTGTAATAAACATAATAGAAGGCATTATAACATTAACGTAATCACTTGACATTAAGTATGTTCAGTTAATAAGACGGATCTAGTAAATTTGCGCATAAATACATCATTATTTCATAAATACGTCATTCATTACAACATATATCACAATCAAAATAACATAAGTATAGGGATAAAACATAGGAATTTCTGCAACAACCTTCTTTATTGATCTTCAGTATAAGTTTACAGACTCAATACTTCCCTATGCACTCAACTGCAAGGGTCCACGCGCTCAACTGTGGACACTACTCTAGGCCACTTAGCTACAGAGCCTTTCCTCCCTCTAAGACTTACTTTCCTGCGCTAACTCTCTAGACTCCTTCTATCATACCCATAGACAGAAGACTTAGATCTCTGCCTTAGACTCTCTAAGACACACCTATTTATACAATCCCATGGTCTGTGGACCATGGGTAGATCTTCAAAAACTGACTCAAGTTTACATAAACAAGGATAAAAACCCTTTTAGTCTCTTAACTAACTCCGCGCTCTGCGTCCACAATTCACAGAAACTTTACATCTTTTTACATCAAAACTTGGGCTTTTTGCCCCAAAACTAACCCAAGGGACCCCATCCCAACAAAGACCCCTTTACATTTATTCACTACTAGCTATCCTAATGGGTCTCATTTAATAAATAGTGGAGTTGTTTTGTAATGTACTTAGTCCCCTAATTTCCATTTAAGGATATGGGTATCTAGACCCAATCTCCATGATTAATTTATGAGATGGGCTTATCAAAATTCATGTTACTTCAACCTTTGTGGAGCTCATTTATGATACTACCATTATCTTATGCTTATCAATGTCTTTCAAATGATAAAATGTTCTCCCAAAACTTATCTTTGGACACAAATTTATTCCCATTTAAAAATATTCCCTCCAAGTGCCACATCAAAATCCATATCATTGTCACATGTCAGTCTCTTTTCCCACTTGTCACCATTACATAATGCCCTATTATCTTACATGTGGCTAATGTGTATCAACTCTGTTCCATATCATCTTGGCACGATAAATTTCCACATTGACCTTCCATACCAACATGTCAGGTCAATAAATTTTAGGTTCTATCAAAATCAAGAGGGAAAACATGATATAGAGGCCCCAACATCCTAATACTTGGTTGTCCAACTCTCGATACCTTGACATCTTGATGCTTGACCTTCGATTGCAAAAAGGTCAACATATCATAGTCATTGGATGAGATATTTCCTAGTAGTTAACATATATTATCAAGATCCATTAGTATTAGTGGGGAATGACTAACCTTTATGTCAATAGACCAATATCTCCACACTCAACACCTGAAACGTGATAAGTTGCACTTGACAAGAAATTCTCCAACAATCAATATATTTTTCAAGATTTGTTATCAAGGATTCAACACATCATCATAGTCACATGACATCTGATCTCCCAAATCCTAATAGTTGATACATAGTTATGGGAGTGATTCTCGTTAATTAAAATGAAACACAAGAATCATTAGTGTCAACAAAATTTCACATTTATTATTTGATGGATCACCCAACACTTGGGGATTGATAACCTGATAGCCCAAAAGACCTTTTTAGATAAGACCTTGGTTATGACTCCCATAAGAAAATATGACCAAGGGTTAAATTCAAGTATCTAATCCCCAAAATTCCAAAACTTCATCCATACAATCCCCTAAATTAAAAAGAGTAAATTCTGGAAATTAAAAATGACTAATCCCCAAATTTTTTAAACTCTTGATAGAGCTTCTTGACCTACTCCAAGGGTCTAAAACTAACTCCAATAGGGTATTAATATTACCCACAAACCTATAAAGTCTTAAAAAACTTCTCTACCATTTGAAGGTATCTTAGACATTTTGTTCAGCTAGACATCTTCTCAAAGAAGCCAAAGAGACGACCAATCACCAAAACCACAACTTAATCCATTTAAATGAGAAATATTCTCACTCCTTTAGGAATACATCTTCAAGCTTCAGACTTCCATAACTAAAAAATCATGAGTATCTTGACTTATCTCCAAATGAACAAGATCCCCTTAGGTAGAGAAAAAACTTCAAACATTCTCATTCAGAATAGGGATATAGTCTCAATTTCTTTATATCCCATTATTGGACTGAGAATGGCCATTTACATTACTAAATATATAGAGAGCTAAACACATCCAGTAAATGTAGAAATTCCAATTCACAACATTACTCATAGGAAACAGTTAATTCAAGGAAATACTTCTATATATAGAGGTCATACATGAGGAAATAATAAATAATATCCTGACATAATCAAGCATTGTTCCAACTCTTCATTACTAAAAAAACTAATAAACCATCATAAAAAAAAATTGACACACCATTACACACATATAGAGTAAAAAATCATAAAAACTTTCAACTCATCATTACAAACATACACAACAATCAAACATAGAAAAATGTTGAAACACTAAATAATAATTATATTTTATTAACATAAAGGTAGATACAATTATTTAGTTCTCTTAATTTTTCTAGAAACCAAAGATGGGAGAGATACTCTCCACTCAACTATAGGCTCAAATTCATTATATTATTTCTTGCAACTAGCCACCCCCAAGCTATATCGTATGTCTTAAGGGAAAGCTTCTCTTAGGGATCTACAATATTCAAAATTAGGGTAGAGGATATGAAGGCCACTCTCCGTCACATATAAGAATCAGTATTATACTCTTTACGTATTTAGTATGGGCCTAGTAACATGAAAAAGTGTAACCACTATGGGATTGCACCACATAAAAATGGGTATCTTCAATATTTTCATAGTGCCTCAGTGCTTCTCCTTTATTTTAGTGCCTCACATAACAAATAACAAATAAATGAACATTTCCTCTAGTCACTCTAACTTAGAATGAAAGCTTCCTCACTAATATCCATTAGGCTAGATCCAACTTAACTCTGGGTCTACCAAGCACTGAGAGAGAAATCTCTTGAGGTACAAATCTCTTTTAGAGTAAAAAGAGATTTGATCCCTCTCAGTGCTTGGTACATCTGGAGTTAAGATGGATCTAGGTTGGTTATTAAAATATTTATGATTTACCATAGGTATTAAATCTAATATATAAACATTTACATAAACACTTATTTCATAGTTTTTATTGTGTTGGATTTTCAATTGTAAAGTTACCTTTTATTCTAGTCAAAATAACTAATTACAATGTAATATGAGTCAAGCTCATGCTTTGACTTAATTGCTTGGTAATTTACGCAGATATGTTTATGATGATAGTGAACATTGTTAGGTTTATTCATATTTTAATTTCAATTATATCCACTTTACCAATTAGTTTAAGGTTGGTTGATGTTTTAATAACTCTCTTACTTCCTCTCATGTAAAATAAAAAATGTTGTTACTTATTTTTATGTAAACTTACAATGAGAAATAATAATTCAAGGAAATAATCTGAAAATATAATAATATAATAATAATAATAAAAGGTGTATAAGAATAATTTATATTTCCATAATATCAATTAGAAATATTAAATAAATATTTAAAATTCACAAAAAGATATTATTTAAAAAACAAAAAATTTACTTCTAAAAATTGAATTAACCTCAACATGAAAATGTAACTCTAAGCTTACCTCATGCACCCAAAATAAAAGAGTTGAGCCTATGTCACTTATGATCACACTACAATATTTGGTTGAATCTTTGTTCAAACTTTTTTCAAGTTTCCCCTTGCAAATCCATACAAGGGTTAAATCTTATGATTATTCAACCATTTTCTTCAAATCTTGGGTTGGAAATATGATTTTGTGAGCCTATTTATTTGTGTGTAACCCGTCAGACTTGTAGGTTAAAACAATGAAATTATGACCCTTCATTCATCTTCTGCACACATTCTAGACTTGTATAAATATCTAAGCCGATTATTGAACCTTATCAATTGTTAGGATGCATAGCAACCAAGAAATACTCGACAATTTACCTGCCATGTGAATAATAGAGTGTAAACACAATGTTAGGGTGGTTTAGGTAAACTTGAGTCAGAATAAAAAAAATTGACTCACTGGACACAATATTTAACTAAAAAAATTAACTCATATAGTGCACACAAGATTTACATGAAAAACCCCATTCGGGGAAAAACCAAGGGGATTAGTATATTTTTATTTTTCTAAAGAAAAAATTTGTAATTTTATTCAACTAGAAATAAGTAACAAAGTTACATTTTGTATATGTCGAAGCATTTGGAAAAATAAGCCTCTCATGTTATGAGTAGTAAGAAGGAAAAAGTAAAAAAAATTCCATGAAAGTGATGAAGTTAAGTGCGATAATAATCACTTGAATTCTCATTTTTGCCATTTTTTTTTCTAGACCTTTTTCCATCCCTTGGGGTTGGGGTCAACTGGAACCATTTCCAATTCATTTCCTAATTTTTGTGGAGAGGCCTTTTTATCTGAGTCAAAGATCTCAGAGACATGATCTCTCTTTATACCCCCCGTTCTAATTTCATTGTGTGCCTCCTCATTATTTTGTTCTAATGCTTAGATTACTATTAATTTTGTGCCATTTTGCATATGGGTTGCATTGCCATTTTGAGTCGTTGCACCCCTTCTTCTCGGTTAGCACATTGGGCCCATGGATCCAATTCTATTTGGTTTGGTTTGTTCTCCATGATTTATTATTCTTTCTCTTCTAAGAGAAGAGGATCAAAGACCCATCATTTTTTTGGATTATGGACCCACCACTTTTTCTTTTTTGATTTTTTTCTTGTCTATGGGTATGTGACTTGAAGTTGTCTTATTTGAAAACATATATGACATCTTAAGGTCATGTTTTTGTAATATAATACTTAGTTACATTTAACATTTTTGTGTTTTAGTTGAATATGGTCGAGTATACTTTGTTGAGGTCTATCTCTACACATATTCTGGTGAAACTAAATAGACCTTTCTATGTTCTTTCAAGGTACATCTTTTTGAATTTTACTAGGGTATTTCGAATTTCCTCTAGGAATTTGTGGCACCAGAAGGGGAGGGAGAGATCTGGTAGTCTCATCCATACCAACATAGTTGAGATCACAATACCTGTGGCATCAAAATATGAGAACCATGGAGTAATGAAGAGCCCAACTCTTCCCCAAAACTAGGGCCCTTCAGTTAGGACATTATCCAAATATTTTTGTGTATCAAATTAAAAAATGAAGAAACCTTTGGAACATAAATAGATGTCATAGTTTTCATTCCAGGAGGAAAAGTCGAACTGGTGTAAAGCATCATATGTAGGCTAGAACACATTGAACCTACATATTATATCCTTGGATTGGAAAATGAAAAAAAAATAGAATTTACCTCTAGAAGATTAACCTCCATGGTTGGAAATTGTTCCATTTTCTCTATGATGTGGGGTCCTAGGTTGTTTTGGATATAATATACTAGATTGCAAGCCTTCTCTTGCACTTCATCCTTGAAAGAGGTAGACCTAATGGGGTTTTTGGAGCCCGAAGCTCCACCATGTAGCCTCTAGTTCAAAATAATGGTAGAGTTCATCGAGATGCAGTAGTCCTTCATCTAGAAGGAGCCCTAAAGCATATTACATTCAAATAATAGGCATTGATACATTGCAAATATGCCCAACTTGTTCTGAATGCATTGTTTTATGTTTCCCACCAAGTCTGATTCCCCAATCTAGAAAATGGAGGGCATCCAATTAATATTTTTTATGAAGATATGAAATGTTTCTTTTTCCTTCTCTACCTATATTTCATCTAGATTAGAGTTGGGAAAATCATGGGGGATTACCATGAGAAAATGAAACCCACATGTGGAAAGGCATCTTCATTTTCGTATACCCTATAACAATCAAGAAAGGGAAAGTGAAAAAACTAATAACAAAGAAATAATGGTAACCAGGCATCATCCAAGTAGGGCTCACCTTTTGTAAACACCCCTATTGGGCCATAATTGTCATATTTCTCTTGTTTAAATCTTTAGTGTTTATATTATTTTTCTATTCTTTTGTTTCATATTTATGATCTATTCCTTGGTATAGAATAAACTAAGGAAGGATTAATTCATTTGTATGATCATTTCTAATAAAATTTGTTTTATTTATAAAACGAACTAATAATGCGCTAGATGATACATTATTATAGACAAAGGCTACAAGGATAGATGAAGGAAAAATAGAATTCGATAACATCCAATATTATTTATAGTGGATTCAAGCTATTGGGTTGTGTTATATTCTTTCACGGGGGGGGGGGCAGTAGCCCCCCTATCCGGGGGTTTGAGGGGGGCGGGTAGTCCCCCTCTACGGGGTGCCCCGAGAAATTTTTTGTGGACCCTATATTAGGTTGGGCGAACCTACCTATGGTTTTCGGTCCATGGTATTGATGCTTCGGCATGTATAAATATGTATTGTAACATTGAAAGGAATATAATGAAAAATCAAGCTGGTAGTCCCGGTTTTGGGATCCAGGGGAAAATCTCTGTGTATATGTGTTTTATGTGTTATGCTCTCGCATTTTTTATTTTCTATGTTTTAGAATTCGTATGCAAGTAATTTCTGTATGGGATTAAAACCTACATTTGGTATCGGAGTTGTTTTGACTTCAAGGGGACAACTTTGTTGCTGAGGGGTTTCACTTGGGCCTGTGGTAGACCCTGTTCAGTGGGACATCTGCGAGATTGATTCTAGTGGTGAAAGAAGATGTTGAGCAGTGGAAATATAGAGATCGAGAAATTTAATGGTCAATGTTTTGAGTTGTGGAAACTCAAGATGGAGGATCTATTGGTGGATAAAGATCAATGGATTGTAGTAGATCCGGGTACTAAACCAACGGGAATGTCTGATGAAGAATGGAAGAAGTTGGATCGGAAGGCAAAGAGCACAATACGATTGTGTGTCTCAGAATAAGTATTGCTAAATGTATTAGGGGAAGCTACGGCGAAGGCTTTGTGGGATAAGTTAGGGACTTTGTACCAATCTAAGTCTCTGGTGAATAAACCATTCCTGCGGAAAAAGCTATATAACCTAAGGATGAAAGATGGAGACTCGGTGAGAGAACATCTGAATGCATTTAATACTATGGTAAGTCAGTTAGCATCTGTTGATATTAAAATTTTAGATGAAGATAAGTGCATCAGTTTGTTGTGTTCTCTACCAAATTCATGGGATA
>APFE031106974.1:0-10575 GCA_000404065.3 Pinus taeda | reverse complement strand
AAAATAATTCTAATGGATTCATTGATGATGAATAAAATAGTTCTAATGGATTTTAAAAAAATTTCCAACTTAGAAAAAATAAACATAAGCAGTTGCTAACCATGACTTCTGTAGTAGAATTTCTGCATTGTTTGCAAGAGACTATCACAGAATATACAGTGTACATTGGAACTAAGAATCTTTACGCTAGAATGAACTCGGTACAATTTAGTTACAATTAAATTAAGTTGATATCAAAACACATTCATAACACATTCATACTCTCTAAAGTTGATATTAGAACACATTCATATAGTATACAGAATAATAGAAAACAAGTTCAAATAAAAACTAAGTCTCTGCAATATCTTTTTCACTCTAAGATAAATCATTTAAAAATAGAACGAACATCTATTTTTCCAACTTATTATGAGTAAACATTTAAAAAATGAGGTGCATTCCCTCACACTTCTATTCAAGAATAAATTTGATAAAGAAAAAATATTTTCAAAAATGACATGCATTCCTCACACCTCTATTTAGCAAAATATCATTTTGAAAATAAAATAAATCACAAGATAGAATAGACTTATCATGCTCTTCGTGGCAATTTTTTTTAGGGAAAACATGAAAAATCACCCTGGTAGGATGAGAAACATAACAATAATTGCGTTCACATTCTCTACAATGCTAGACAATTTCCCTTCTTTTCGTCCTCCATGGCTGAGGTTAAACTGTCGAGCTCTTGTGAGCCGACTTGATTGCATGGAGAATCATTCTCTTCACCTCTAACTTGTCTTGTTTCACCCTCTGATTCTTGCGCAGTAAGCGGAACTCTTCAGTCAACTGAATACATTGCTCCAAATTTTCAGGCGATACAAATCCATGGCAACTTTAATAGATGACTTTAGGCTCTGAACTTGATGAGGACACCGATCTGGAATAAAGACTGCCTTGTAAATATTTTGTTTGAATGTCCATGACTCTACCCCATATTCTTCTTTCAGTTTCTCCTTATGATACTCATTAGGGAAATAATCTTATCATGAATTGGATTAGTAACTTGTGTAAGATGATTATTTTCAAGGTGGGTGAATTCCCCCTTGTGTTTCACCAAATAATCTTGTAACTTGGGTATATCCTCTCTCCGAAAAACATCCCAAAGAGCACCTCCAAATTCACAGTCTTTGTTTTCAATCTTGCAGCCCATCACTTATTCTGTATTTTTCTCTCAATTTATCTATTTCTTTTGTTTGGAATCTGTGAATTCGACTTCGGTTGTATGCGTTATAATATTCACAGCATCACATCCAAGTGTAGCTTAATGATTGAATCCCCTCTTCTAATATGCTAATATGCTCTTCCTTGGTGCCATAGGCTATGTAAGTTTTGGGACCCAAATTAGTGTTCAAGGAGTGCTTTGGAAGCTTTGTGGCAAGATTTAGAATCCCAAATTTAGGATGGGTGTACTCCTTGAAAAGTAAAGAATTGTTGGTAGACGCCCTTCACCAAGCTCATGGTAGCAAGAAAGACAAAGATCATACTCACAATCATCACAGCTTCTATAGAAACTTACAATAGATGTGTGGCAGTTGTCACAATAGATGTGTGGCAGTTGTCACAAAAATGATGATTGTCTACCTTCACATTAGACACTCAATCTCCAGGTCTTATGCCGATTTTTTCTGAATTTTGGACTCCCCCTCAAGTTCGATCATTTGGTCACCATGAATCATGGTGACCAAATGGTTGGACTAGAGGGGGAGGCCAAAATTCAAAAAAAATGGGCAGAAGACCTTGAGATGATCATCATTCCATGGTCACTCGGAGAAGAATGTGGAGCTCTGAATCTGGCGTGTTTCCATGGATGGATATGGTGGCAGGTGGTGTGGAATGTGCATTTTTTGGAGTGTGGCAGGTGTATTTTTGGGAGCTCCTCGGGTGTGCAGATGTATTTTTGGAGGCACTTGTATTTTCTCCTGCCCATAGGCTACCGAAACTTTGAGTAAAATAACTAAGTGTAATAAAAAATCCAATAGAACTAAACTTTGGGGCACCATAGGCTACTGAAACTTTGGGTAAAATTAACTAAGTGCAATCGAAAATTCAAGAGAATTAAACTTTAAGTAAAAATAATGCATGCTATTGCAGAATTTGGATAAAATCAACAAACAAAATCACAAAAGAACAAATCTGCAATAAGACCTCAATCTGAATAACCAATTAAAAAAACTTGGAAAAATTAATTAAATAATTTGAATTATCAATTTTTTTCTTAAAAATTTGGTTAAAACACTAAATCGCATTTGATATTTAAAAACTCAAACAAAATTAATTCAATTTCAACGCGATATCAATCGCTGTATACCTGCTACCATGGGCCGGTATAATAAAAAGGGTAACTGTAACCGAACGAAGTTTTAATGAGGTAGGTTTTTAAGGGTTTTAATTGGTTACAGATAAAAATATATAAGTGTTAAAAACCATGGATTACAGTATCACATGGAACATAACGCATTACAAAGTAGGTTATATATAAAAAACCTCAGGTTAAAATAACACACGGTGCACAATACAGCGAAAGAAGCCACACGTTAAGCTGAATCCAGAGATATGCCTTGATTGAAGCAATGAATGAAAAAATTAAACTTATTAAAAACGGTATGATAGAATAAAACTATTGACGAGGAAGCAGAGCCATCAAGGGTAAAATTCTTGCGGAGAAAATAGAGACTTAATACGGTGGCTCAGGCCCACGGCACAAGGGTATAACAAATTATTTGAGAAAGAAACAGAGCGAGCCTTAAATCCATGACTGATGTGGGCACAAGGCACAAGGGTATAACAAATTATTGAGAAAGAAACAGAGCGAGCCTTAAATCCATGACTCATGTGGGCACAATAACAGAAAACAGAACCTTAAATCCATGCATGGCTGATGCACACGGCCCAATACACAAAATGTTAAAGCCTAACCAATACACAACACAATATACAATATGAGTTATACCCAAAAGGAAAACAACCCACTGGTTTATCGAACAAAGAACACAATACACAGAAACCAACCCACTGGTTTATCGAACAAAGAACACAATACAAAGAAACCTAGTTATGTCCACAAAAAGCATGGATAAACTAATAAAGAAGAGTTATGTCCAAAAAAAGCATGGATAAACTAATAAAGAAGAGGTTATACGAGATAGAACCCCAAAGTAAAATAAGCTAATACGCAGTAGATTAAACCCAAATACACAACTATGGGTAGTGATTCTTGAATTTGCACGGAATAGGATAAATTGATGAACCTAGAGTCAAATATCTGTTGGAAGAATTAATGCAGCTCTATGGAATCCTTAATTTCCACTTTAGGGATCTCAGTTACTGATTTGTAACTTTTACCAACACCTACAGGTTTTGGTGTAACTGCAAACCTCTACATGGTATGAGATCTTGGATAGAGGTTAGATTCCCGAGTTGCTTTTGAGGGGAGGTGTTGGAAGAATCGCCGCACCTCGTGGAATCCATAATGTCCATCCTGAGATCTTAGTTACTGATTTGTTTGTAACCTTTACCAACACCTCTCGGTTTTAATTTTCACCCTAGAATCTTAATTTGTAACGTTTACAGACACCTGTGAATTTTGGTGTAACCGCAAACCTCCACAAAACCGATTAAAAGTATGGAGGAAAAATTAAATGTAATAATAAATGGATTGAATAAAAAATTAAATAAAACAAAGCCTTAAATTCAATAGAAATTTTTGAAAGAAAGAGAGCCTTAAACTAATCAAAGGAAACATATAGATACAAGGCTAAGGGCCATCTCTACATACCTCGAATTGGGATTCGATTTCATTTCTTCAGCCAAGTAATTGGAATTAGTGAGATAGGCTTTGAACAGCAGCAACGTCAACCACCTATTTCTTTCTTACCACCCTACCATGCCATTTGCTTAGCATCATAAGCATGAGCATCAGCCTCTGCCTCCTCTATCCCACACAACCGTGATTGTCTCAAACACGAGGTCGACCTACACCTAGACACGGACAGACCCGAAGTCAAACCACACAGACAACCAAACACACACAAGCATAGCTAGACGTGATAGGGACAGAGGAGGAGGAAGCTGGTCGAAAAATGAAAAGACAATATATTATATGTAGGGATTCCCCAGTGCCCTTCAAACGCTACAAGAGTTTTACCGCGTCTAAGATTAGTTTTATAAAGTCCCTACTCTCTCCTCAAGTTGAGAGTTAATGCTTTTTGTTGCAGCTTGCTTTTTTTTTTCGGTGGTTCTTTCTTTCCATTAATGATTTTCGTTTTTTTCCCTTCCCTTCCAAATGCACATCTGGCCAATAAGGTTTCAATTCATGGTTTTACCGTTTTTTACTTATTCCATTTGGTTAGTCACATTATTATAGTAAATAATTCATGGTTTTACGGTATTTTACTCATTCACATTATTACGGATTGTGGATTCAATTCTCATTTTAATATCTTATTTATTTTTAGGAGGTTGGAAACAAGGCGTTCAAAGGCGGTATTACTCGAGCCTTTGCGCGACATACTTATGTTACTTATTTTTAATTTTATATAATAGTTATATGAAATTTATTGGTATTAATAAAAAAAATTTAATTGCAAAGCATCTTGACAAATATGTAAAAAAAGTTAAAAAGTTTTTAAAAAGGTAATGTATTTTTACAATGAAGGGGAATTAGTGTATAAATGATAAAAGTGCAATTGAAAATGTATGTGCTTAGGTATTAACAAATCTTTACAATGAAGGTCAAGGTCTTCCATTTTGACAGGAATTAGGCTTCTAAAAATGGAAACGGTTTTTTACAGTAAATGGAAAGGTCTTCGATCTTGATAGGAATTAGTGTAGCCATATAAATGATAAAAATTCAAGTCAAAATGTGGGCACCAACTAAAAATGTGGGCACCCACGTATTAACAAATCTTTACAATGAAGGGCAAGGTCTTCTAACTTCACACGAATTAGTGTAAACTTATAAACGACAAAAGTGCAAGTGAAAATTTGTGTGCCCACGTATTAACAAATCTTTACAATGAAAGGCAAGATGGGCAAGGTATTCGATCTTTATAGGAATTAGTGTAGCCATATAAATGAAATGGCTAGTAAATAAAAAATCATGAAGATCTCAAAACTCATAATTAAATCTAATTGGTTCTCTATTTGAGACGTGGAATGTAGATATCGAAAATCTACCTTGGATGAACATTACTTTTGAAGTTGATAGCTCAAAGATTTTCAATAATGCCAAGGCTAAAATTCAAGACAAGGAATTCCTCCAAATCATCAAAGGTTTATGTTTGCTAGGCACGAGCATGAAGATGAAAGAAATGTACTAGTTGATTATAATATTCAGAATAACTGACGTGTTTGTGTCCATACATCTCCCAAGTAATATATAGGTCTTTGTCATGATGTTGACTAGCTCTGGTGTGAATACTAAAATTCAAGATAAGGAAGGAATTCCTCTAGATTAGCAAAGGTTGATCTTTGTTGGGATAAGAAACCTTGAGATACGAGTTTTGTAGGTTTATCCTGAAGGAATTGACTCACCCCTCAGTTCTTTTTCCATGTAGTAGTATGCAATTTTTTTTCAATCACTTGAACTTCAGAGTTAGAAATAATTGACAATGACAAGGAACACATTTTAGTTAAGGATGGAATTGCTCCATAACCATACAAGTTGATCTTTCTTGGTAAGTAAGGGAAACTCCTATAAGTAAAGGAAATATTATTGGCCTTAACAATGGTGTAAAAACCACATTTAATGAGGTTAGCACGATTGTCACAAATATTAGAAGCAAAGATGTTCCAGAGAAGAATAATCATCATTTGATCTTTTTTGATAAGTATGGGCAACTACTATAAGGGCGGGCAAGATTATTGGCCTTAACAATGGTGTAAAAACTACATTTAATGAGGTTGGCACCATTGTAAAAAATAGTCGAATGAAAGATGATCTAGAGAAGGATACTCATCTTAATAATTCATGTGATATAAAAGTTGGTTCCTATTCTTTCCATTTTTATTTTATACTTATTTTAAAAGGCCAATAGGTATAACTGCCACTATTCAATTTGGTTTATTTACCCTTTTCCTTGTTCACTTAAAATATTTCCTCACGTGACTGAGTTATTGTGCCTTTCTTGTATCTCCAATATATACTCATCATATGAAGTTGTCTAGTTGTTGTAATTATTTGGAGGCTTTTTTTCCTTATGTGTCTTCCATAAAAATTTTCTATCTATTATTGGAATAGTATTGTTGTCTATTTTACTTATACAGGAGACAAACTTCCTAAGTTCTTTTATAAATGTAATTGAATATTGTTTATGAACCCTAATGTAGCTTTTGTGGAGGCACTTGAGTGGTCCAAATTTTTTTTAACCAATTTTTTTCAACTGGAAGTCTATATATTTTTTGTGAATTATTATTTAGTATATACATTTCTCAACTATGACTACTCTTCAATTTTTTTAGTTAGCCCAATGATAAACATTTTATTTTGCTTTCTCTCCTAACAAGATGTGCACACTGAAGAAGACTTGAACAGATTTTTAATAGCCAAGATTTTAGTTCTTTCTCTCTTTTGCATGGCTACTATTCTCAATGTTCCAATTTCATATGCCTTCTTGAAACTTGTGATTTTTTCTCCTGCAAAAATTTTGTTTTGATCTCAGGTATGTGCTTAATAGTTTTCAAAGAGTATGTATTTCAACGTCAACATTACAAGTCCTTAAACTAAAATCATATTGATTTAGCTTGATTGCATTTTCCTATTTAACATTCATGAAAACTACTATGATACATCTCTAGGAGTTGATGTTATTGGGAGATTGTTTGTTTCAGTATATATTGTGGATATGATATGATTTTCGTAATGGCAAGTCTTATGTATGCATGAAAATGTTGGATGGTGTTGAAAATTTCTTGTTTGATAGTATTCTCCCCATTTTTAGGGGATTCATTTATTCAAAATGCTAGTTGAGTGTGCAATTTTGAATGAAAATGAACAACTAAGCTACATTATTAGCCCCTGGCAACATCTTTCAGTAATTAATGATTTCCCTTATAAAAAATCATGGTAACAAATAGTGTTGCATGCAATTCTATTAGTTTGATACTATACAAGATTGAGGCATGATAAATGACAAATAATTTCAAACCTTTTACTATGTAGATAGAGTATAATGTCCAGTAATTTCACACAAGTTCCTAGATAATGTTACAAAATGGTTCAACTTTTATCTTTGATGGTTGATTACTTGTAACGAAAATTTCTATTCCATGAATACATATTTCCCTTCCATGCCAACTTGGAATGATTCTTGTGGAATTGTATTATGTTGTCATGTTCAATAATTAATGTGTTGCATTGAAGCATAATTCCATGAATACATATTTCCCTTCCATGCCAACTTGAAATCATTCTTGTGGAATTGTATTATGTTGTCATGTTCAATAATTAATGTGTTGCATTGAAGCATAATGATAAAATGTTATCTCATTTTGTGAAAACAAGACTTTCATAATTGGTATATCCTTTGTGTTTTATTTCTTCAATCATTTCACCATCCAATTTGGGAGCGAGATGAAGAGAATCTATTCGAATTTGTCACTACTACTTTTACTTACAAGGTATTTGTGTAGTCTTAACAATTAGTTCTTCCAATTCATCTTAGGTGCATCATTTCTTTTCTTCTCTTAGGTTCTTTTTAATTTTAGATTTGTTTTCCTTACAAGTTTATGCCCTTTCTTTAAAACATGATCAAAATATTTTTTCTCTTAAAATGAAAGAAACGATTACATTTTAAACCCTTTAGTTATGATCGATGAGAAATTCAAAACAAGAAACAAGTAATAAAAAAATCCACCTAGTGTGTCTTACCCAATGGTACTTATTTTAATTTATAGTTGTTTGAAATAGTGCAAAGAGTCTATTTTTTGGCAAAATATTCTGAAATTAGTTTCACCAAAATTTTGCGATACATGAATGGTTACAGATTTAGCACTTTGGCTATGCATGATGGAAAAGTCAAACCTAAGAAAAACGAATATCTTAGTATACCTTAATCCATGATACCAATTTTAATTTTCACTGTGTTTGAAGTAGCTTCGAGGAGAAGGAGTTTTTAGTAAAATATCAGTGAATTAGTTTCCACGCACTTCATATCTTTTGGAATTTTGTAGATTGTCACACTTTTTTTTTAATTTACCTTCAAACATGGCATTGGAACCAAAGTTTATTTGTAGTTATATGGATAGAGAGAAAATTTATCTCTTACTTCTTGGATTTCTTTATTGAAAATATTGTTTGATTTTCATATACCATTTTTTTGTTTTTTTGTTTAGCATGACTAAGTAGAGTGAAAAATGAGATAATATTGATGGATAGCCTATGCGCTCTTGGTAGAATAAATTTTTTTTCCAATGTAAATAAGATCGATAATTTTCCATGTACTAGAGAAATTGTTTGGGGTAATATTTAGAGTGGGTTAATATTCCATGGCTTTTCAAAATAAAAAATAAAAATAGTTGTCAATTTTTACATTTTTTTAATTTATTTGCTCAATGTTTATGCTTTAAAATTATTTTAACTTAAAATTCATTAGAACTCTCCATGTTTTTCAGAAAATATCATTAAACATTTTACATTATGCATATTGGGGAGTATTAATGTTAGACAAGGTTTACAAGATTTAAAACAAACCTCCATCCTTTAAGTTTTGCTACTAGATAGAAACCTTCTAGAAGAATGAAAAAAATTGTGCAGTTGTGGAAAATATATAAAAGAATTAAGTGAGTAAAAGAGAAGAATAACATGAGACATTGTTGAATAAAACTGACATATGGGGAATAACTAACAAGGAATAAAGTTGTGGGTCATTTAATGTTTTCATGTTGTGAGCCTTTGTGACATAGTACTGATGAAATCTTTAATGCCAAGGGTGTGTACATTTCATGATATTTTTCTATGAAATGATGTAAGACAATTTAGGATGCATAAATGTAATTATATTACAATTTAGTGAAAGAAACAACGGATTCTTATTTTATTTCATTAAGGTTTTTTTATGCATGTCCAAGTTTATTTCACCTTCATGGCTTCTTTTGATCACAAGGAGAACTAAGGAATTTGTCATTGTACACATATAATAAAAATATGAATATTTTTAGTAGAAGGGTCGCAACATGAGGTGATCTAGGTGTTACCTATACTAAACAATGTTTATTGTTGAACAATTATTTCGTTCTTAATGAAAAGTATTGCCTTTCTCCTTCAGTGTATATCCATTTTATTAGATTTCCATATATTTTAATGTTTTTTGTAAAATATATTTATTAATTTGTCAATAACCACCTAGGGAAGACATATAAATCAAATGGATCCAACTGAAAATAAAATTCAATTGATGATAACCATCAAAATGGGTAACCCATTATTCCTGTCACATTTCATAGATTAAAAAAACAGTAGAAATTAACTAAATTATAACTTTATTACAAATTATATTATGGTTATTTATAAATTTAAAGAAATTGAATGCATATTTTAAACACAACAAAAAATGTTAGTTAGCTATGAAATATGTAAATATTACTATGAATGTTCTAACATATTCCATGGTGTTTAAACATCTTCCATCAACCTAATAATTAACTTATAAATATGGTGATTAGCATAACTTATGTACTAATCGTTGGGGTGCAAAAGGTGGATCATTAATTCTTATTGCAATGTTTATATTATGTTGTTCTATTTCCTAGTTAGAGCATTCCAACCAAATATCCATTTTGTGTTGATCTCTTTATAGCATAATATTGTTACTATCCAACTTAATATGTCATCAAACCTAGAATGCTTGGATGAAGCTTCATCACTATCAAACTTCTTGGATCCGGTTTTATCTTGACCATCATTTTCTTCTATAATTTTTATGGTAGTAGCATGGGGTGAATCACAAGTCAAGTCGATGTTTAATTTTTTCTTTCTTGTTGGGTTCAGTCAACTATCCTTGTTCCTATGCCTATGATGAGCTTCTTTCTATGTTGAGTTTGTCTAGAGTCAATTGTTTATTGTTCAATGAATAATATTTTCCATGTCCAAGAAACAACAAGACGTCACTCCCAATAGATTATTCTAGAAATTGTTCCAATTTTCTAGGATTCCTTTTTTCCTACCCTTATAGGGTATCCTCAATAAAATTTCATGTAATTGAGTGTAGATTATATTGTTGTTGTGGGTGTTCTAATTGAATACCTAGAAAGATTTGATTCTCATTTATTGTATATGTTTATGTCCCTATTGTTTTCCAAGTTTGTGAATCTTTTCTTGCAATATTCTTATGAGATTATGTCACAGGTACTAAGAGCTCAAATTCAAATGGTTGTTTATAATTATCTTTCGCTTTCTTCTTCTTGTTCAACATCTAGAAGGAGTAATCGTATATCCCCTTGTTCTTCTAGAGCTTGTGGTGGAATTGAGAATATTACGTTAGATTATTAACTCATCTCTCTCTCTCTCTCTCTCTCTCACACACACACACACACACACAC
>APFE031106969.1:0-12305 GCA_000404065.3 Pinus taeda | reverse complement strand
GACCAATGAATGTAATCTAATCAATGATCACAATGTTTCCTTCATGTAGGAAACACATCACTCAAAAGAGGGAAGAGACAAGAGCTCCCATGACATAAACATAGTCATGACCAAGGAGTAGATTAAAATCCAACGGACCTTGGAAAACCATCACATATATATAGACAGTCTTTCCTCCCAAAGTGATAGGAAACTTAGGAAGGATCCCTAATGGTTGACTGGTTCCTCTGTTAAAAGCTAACATATTATGGGTGACGAAGACAAATTGAGGAGAACCTAAAGATTTCCAAGAAGTTGAGGACATAATACTAACAGATGCACCCTCCTCTTTGACTGTGTTAGGTACGGGCATATGGTAAGCCTATACTATAATCTGAAAAGGCACATAAGATAGAAGGTGATATCCTGACAGTCGACTCCAATCAAAATAAGTGACTAAAGTACTCAAAGGGGGTGTCGTAGGAATGTGAGAGCTACCCCGTTTCTCCATGGGAATAGGAGAACTACTCTCATGCACCTCAGGAACGGGGGGATTTCCCTCTAGTTCATTTGAAACTAAAGAAACCAGAAGAACCTAAGCAGTATGAGGTTCACTCTCTACTGTAAAGGTACAATTATCTGAAGACGGAGCCAAGTCTACCAGTTTCTCAACCAATGGTTGGTCGAAAATGGACTCATGAGACTCACTTTCAGAGAGAGTGGGCTTGACCAAATATGACTTTTGATCAATCATTCGATCAACTAGTGAAGGATCATGGGAAAGATTTCGATAACAAGCCGGAAGATGAGGCTGGGAAATTGTAAGGTTTTCCAACTCTTTGGAAGCTTCATCCATAAGAGGACAAAGGTGAATGGGATAATTACCTTCACACAACTTATAAGGAAATTTGACTTTTCCCTTTTTCCCATAGGCTTTATTGTTACTAATTGAGGGTTTGTCACCCGCATGATCGTCAGAGGTTGATTACAAAGGTCAATGTGAACATATGGACCACACTTCTAAGACCTTGGCAATACTAGGACAATTCCGAAGAAGGTGGTCACCCTTACATAACATGCAAGGGAATTTTACTTTCTAGGGATGTTTAGAAGATTCTTATACATCAGTTGCTTCCATAGCAATAATTGTTTGGCTTCCCCCTTGCTTATTTTGCTTCTTCTTCATCATCCTCTTCTTCTTCTTAGCTTCCTAGTTACTAGAATCCAGTCTTTCGCCGGGAGAAGAGGAAGAATGAGGTGAAGACATAGATGAAGAAGGCAAGGGGTCAACTTTAGGATCAATATAGGTTGGTGTTGTTCCGGTGGAGGAGAACTTGGTTGAAATGCAGTTTGAACACTCAGGACCACCGAAGTCGAAAACAACCAAACTTGAAGACCAATGGTCAATCCAAGAAGGGACAACGTTGCCATATAAGGAGCACCAACATTTCCAAACGAAGGAAAAGGACTAGGATTCCCAATAGAGGGGTTTCCTTGATTGGTAGACTCTGGAAATGTTGCCATTGGTATCAACCTAAGATCTACTAAGGAGTAATTCGACAGGAAGGATGTTGTTCCGCAGTCAATTAATTTTAGAATCTGAAACAAAAACTTTGCCTTTTCATGTTTTAAGAGTCGAGAGAAGGACGAAAAGGTGACTCTAGTCGCTTTCATTGGTTTAATGTGATTGAAATGACAAGTGCTCGATGATCTTTTCAAATTTAAAGAGTCAGAAAAGATCAAAATGATCACTCAGGTAACACTAGGCAAACAAAGTACCAAGTAACCGTGAACTACAATATACACCTTAGCAAACAAATTTACCAAGGACTTGTACGTGCAAGAAATCTCCCCGAATGTTATGTTTGGTGTATCACATTTACAAGGCAGCATATTCAACTTCCTATGGATAAAGGCTTGCAACCTATGAGGGTCTCCCTTTATATACTCGATGGTACAGGGAGCACAAGTCCATACTAGCGTTGTCTAATGCAAGAGTGAACGACAACTGCTAAGTTTTAAAGACACCAGGACATGTCTCTAACCTAGACCACTAAGTGTGAACGTTAATGTTTCAAATGATCCTTAGATTAATTGATAGATTTTAAAGTTGATCTTGAAATTATGTTTTGATTTTGAGGCTCAAAACGATGTCACCTGAACACCTATGATGCAACTATATGAGAAAAGGAAAACTTTCATTTCTATGAAAGTTAGACTAAATGCAACTAACAATGCATCAAACAAAATGCATCATGCAAAATGCCTTCCACTAACTTTCAATTTCATCTTCCAAACGCAATGCCAAAAGTAAAAAATATTTTCACTTTTCACTATCCTAAATGCAACTTTTCAAAAGCAAAATGATTTTGACTTTACAAAGATTCACTTATATGAATTATGCCTTTATTTTCATTTTGAATGATTTGATGCACCTAATACAGTTTTTGGCTTTCAATCATCGAAAAATGTGATCTATTCTCAATGATGAATCTCAAAAAATAACTTCTCAATGCAACTAATCTAATGCATTTTCACAAAAAGTAAATTTCAAAATACAATCTAAAACAGATGCAAAATGATGTTTTCAATGATTTCTACAGAAAACAACACTCAATCAATCACCAAAACAACATCTTAATGACACCAAGCAGCATAAAACAATGACCAATTTACTAGAAACCCTAGAACTTAGTCACATTTCACTTCGAAGCCAATGAGACAAATTTTGCAAATTAATTAAGGAAATCAATAAAAAAACTAACAAATCCAAGCATACAGGATGGGAAAAGACTTTAGGGGCCAAGACACACTGGATTATTAGGAAAAGAATATCATATTCAAGGATCATCGCTACTTTATATACCCAAACCGGTGATTATCGCTACTTTTCATAGGAAAAACTGCGATGGCATTACTACTTTGTATAGAAAAAATAGTGATGATTTCAACACGACCAAATACTGAAGAAAAAAAATTCATCGCGACTGTAAAGGTAAAAATTGTGTTGCCATTGTGTCTACTAAGGCTAAACCCGCGATGGGAAAGGAATATGGGAAAAAAACTAAAAAAAATTCCAAGAAAAAAATCTAGACTTAGCACTCTAAGGTAGTAATCAGCGATGGTATAAACCCAGACTGATGTAGGCAAGCCGAAAAATCTACAGTTGGTCAAACTAGTCAAAAGAGCAGGGTGAAGGATTGGATGGAAATGATCATAGGCTCCCCAGTGGAGTCACCATTTTTTTGACAAGGTTAATCCTCTATGTGGACAGAGATGATCCCTCTAGCCCAATGAGTGGGTCTAGCAATTGAAGTGACAATCAACTAGATATCTTCCTAGGTTATAATTGAAAAGAAGAATGAAGGAGATGGACTACCTGGTTCTAATGCTATTCTGATTTCCTTTGTTGAGGGCCTCGAACCGCTTGTGTCACTGACTTGTTACTACTTCTCTCAGCGTATATGTACCTACACAAGTGATCAAGAAACAACAAAGCATGCCAAAACCAATATCAAATCCAATAATAACCTACTTAACTGATCAAGGAATGTCAAGCTAAATAATACATGAACATATATATTTTGGGAAGATGAACCAGAAGTTGTATATTATTAGGAAATTAAGGGAAGATTACAACCAAAGCCTTGATGTTTATAGGCTCTCCTTGAGTGGTAATCCAAGTCCAAGCCAAGAACTCTCCAAGCACTCCTTCTCCAAGTCAAATGAATAGCCTCTAGGCACAATCTTAGCATAAGGGTGCAAATAGACATAGACCAACCCAACTCTAACTTGACCAACCATTTGTGAATGGGAAAAGATGAATATATAGGCTGGGAAAGGGAGTTAGGATCTCTCCAAAGATAGAAATAGGTCCTCATCTCAAGGAGGTAGGTCATAGGGATAATACCAAGAGGCCAAGTTGGGAGAATTCGAAGTCATCTATGCGAAACAACCTCGCGCTCGTCGCTCTGCAAGTTTCTAGATCACGATGCTTCTCATCTTGTTTTGGAAAATTACCTTTTGGAGGATCATCGTGAGTATAAAAGGGAACAGAGTGATGCCATCATGGGTCAAACGTGATGCAACAAGCGACCATCGCGATTTTTAACCTCATAAGAGCGATGAGTCTCAAAATTAGGGTTTTAGAGCTATTTCTTTAGGGGAAAGCTCAAGGCATTTTCCAATCAATGTTCTAGGGAGGATATAAGATGCATATCTGAATAAGTACACTACATGATGGTCATGTTTCGAGCACCTCAGGGTATGTCATGGGGAAGTGCTGGAGGTGTGACAAAATATTGTGTAACAATGCTTCACCTACTTCTCCTACTGAAGGCTTCTTGTTAGACTTCTTGTGAAAACACTTTGTTGCATAGTGCCCATATTTGCGGCAGTGAAAATTTTTTATCTTGCTTATGTCCTTCTTCTTGCCATTTTTTTGGCTGGACTCCAACTATCTTTGAGAATTATTTCCCTTCCCAACCAAGGAAAATTTATCTTCCTCCTCAAATTTGGATGTTACTCTATCTTTGGTGTTCCTTTAGATTTCCTCCTACACCAAATTGAACCAAATTCTCTCCCAATTTGGCAATTTGTCCCTTTCATTTGCAAAGTCCTGGTAGTTGTGCTATGATTTTTGAAGTCCTAAGAGAGCTAGGCTCACAAGTTTTGAAGAGGAAACATTTTCTCGTTCTCCTTAAAGTTAATCTCAACACTGGGTGAATCTAGAGAGGTAATGTGGAATGGTTTCATTTTTCTGCAAGTTAATGTTTCTTAGCTTGTCCCTCAATGCCAATTTCTTGGCATCAATGTTATTTTTGAATAAATTAGTGAGGGTATTCCACATATCAAATGGAGTCTTTTTTCCATGTAAATTCTAGACTATGTGGTCTCCCACACCCTCTAAGATGATCCTCCTTGATTTTGCAGTATCCTTCTTCCATTGGGCTAATTGTTGTGCATTCGATACTATTGGTTTTGGAATGTCAGTTTTCATATACTCTAGAACTCCATTATTATCAAGTACTACTTCCATCATATCCTTACAAGCTATGAAATTCAAGGTTCCATCCAGGACATACTCCAATCTCAACTAGTTGAAAGACATTTTCTCGTACAAAAGAAAATTGCTTCATTGAATCTACAAATGGAAATCTTTGAAGGAGAAGATCTATTGACTGGTTTATATGGTTATTTTTTCTTTGATACCATGTAGAAATTAATAGAATTTTTTTACCACTGATGAAATTGAACTGAAATCGAGAGATTACAAATTTCCTCCACAATATTTCGGAATGGAAATCACAATTTAGAAACACATGCAATGACATGAAACCATTAAAACCACAAGACCACAATAATTTTACAGGGGAACCCAACTGGGAAAAACCCCTCCGTTTCTTTTCCTTAATGATATGAGAATGATAAATTATTACAATGTCTTGCTTCGATCTTGAAACACACCGTGCACTGTAAACTTGTTTTCCTCCTGATTATTTTTCTCTGGCCAACACTTACCCAATTCAAGGCCCCAACTTCCTCCTATTTCCTTGCACAATCCTAGAGAAATTCAACTCCTAAAGAATAAGGGAATTCCCTATTTTCTTGCACAATTACCAAGGAATATATCACCTGCATCAATGTCAAGCCTGTACACCCAACTAGAATACAATTGACAATTGCAATGTGCCTTTTTCCTCCACTCCATCTAGGAAATTTGAATTCCATGCATGCTTGGGATATTTTTATTTAATTGACTAATTTAATTGATAGATCACTGAGTTAACAACAATTCTATTGCTCAACTGACCTTCAACTAGATCAATTAATGACTTGAGCTCAGTTAACTGAGTTCAACCGAAAATAACTGAACTAGATTGCTAAATTTTAGCAATCACTACATGCATGACTCTACTTGTAGCCTATAACTTCAATTTACTATGCTAACTAGTATATAAGACCATGTCAAATAAGTTAACTGCAATCCGAGTCATCTTGTTGATGTGGAAAATATAATTACTAAAATTGACTAAGGCACAAGTCAAATTTAGTATTTCCTTCTACAATTTCTAACACACAAGCCAATCCAACAAGAAGGATTTTTGGAAGCACTAGTTAATTGGTCTCTGATTCGTTAAAACTATTGTAGGTCATAGAGGTAGGTAGCTAAGATCACCAATTCAGAGGTCACAGAGCTCTTTCCCAAGAAATAAGATTTTAATTTTTGTAATTAATAATCCAACTTATATTTTTTATATTTGATTTTTATGGTTCGATATTGTCACAATCCTAGGGGATCCTATGGTTGCAAGGCACCTTGGTGGGTGCACCACGACCCCTCGAGCATGCAACACCAACATGTTTCGTAATTTCCTAGTGTAGTGCACAGTTACTCCACCCAAACTACACCTCACAATAAGCTTGCTTATATAATCTCCATATTATTGGTTACTTAATAGAAAGTTATAACCCTTTAATAGTGCAAGTAAACCTTATTTTCACTTCTACTTCAAACCATATTGTCACTTCTAATTTATTTTTATGTTCAATCATCAATTATTCAGGGGAAAATATAAATACATCACATCATCGTCATCCATACAAATTACACATGCACAATTTTATATGAAATGACCATCCAACCTTTAGGTTTTATAGAGATCACAAGGTTACATAAAATTTGAGACAACGGTTCGGTCTCAAAAAGTACAATGCCAAAACCCTTTTTACAACCTGAGGAAAAACAATATCACCCAAAATCATCCTACATGGGTCACCCTGCTACCCACCTTGGTTAATTTGATTTGGATCTTCTTGCTTTGCTCGGGGTCTGCATGGCCATAGCCCCATCAAGATTATTTGCCTCCTTTTGTTATTTTTCCTACTCCTCACAACTTAACCTACAACCTCAGCTTTCTCCTTTGTCTTACAACCTCCTTCGTTCACTCATTTTACAAATTTTGTGATTGGATTGATCTTGTCTTCTCCTCGTGATCTTTACTCTTATATATATGGCACTCAAATCACCATTTTCTTTCTCTTCCTCACGTCCCTTTACATATGTTTGGTCAGATCCATCATTTGGTCATGGTGCCTTCAGGTTGGACCAACCCTCATCGTCCCAGTTTTTCCCATTCATTCATTGGTCACTCACTTGTTGGTTGGACCTGCAACATAGCCTTGGGTTGTTCCACTACTCAGATCACTTCAACACATGCTCGCCCATCATTTGGTCCATCAAACCCTTTTTTCCTTTTCTCGAGGTAGGTTTGACACAAGCGTTTGGTTTTTCACCATTTCAGTCAAATCATGTCGGTGTTCATGTCTTGGTCATGCCATCCCCATGTGGTTTTCTTACCACCAAGACTACATGAAAGAAACCCCAACTTTGGTTTTACGACACCCATGCTGGTGTGCTCTATTTCGTCACTTTTATTGTGATATTTAAATCATGCAATGGGGATGTCGCCCATGGCATGTGCCTTAGTTAAATTCATGCTCAACTCCAAGGAATAACATCCTCTCCCACTCAAAAATATTTCCATTCCAATAATATCCTAACCATAACCCTCGATAATCATGTCCCACTGGATATAATCATGATGTGTAGCTTATTTAGACGAGGTTTCTGATTGCATATCTAGAAATCACTTCTACATATCACCATGTAATGGATTCTCTCATGTTGATCAACTAATCAGGTAGTTAATCTGGTCATCGCACCAAGCTCCATAAGAACTTATTCCTCACAGTGTAATTTCCTCGACCTTAGATCATCCAAGCTCACCAATGTCCCTACTATAGAAGTATCACACTATGCACCCCCACAATCTTGGCTTGGCATCCATTTGCAACAATGATCCATCTACTAATGGATCAATATTATGCAAAGGAGTGATGGTCATGGTGACCCCCACCTGCATCCCTCATCTACTTTCTTGGAAGGTGATCCAAACACATATTGGTGGCCACCCGCCAATTCCACTTGGACCCCCACCATTTTTTCTTTTAGTTTTTCAATTTCCTTAGTTGTAGCACAGTTTATTATTTTTAGCAGTTTTTCGGGTCCTAAACAATGTTTCTTTGGCAATCTACCACCAACGATTCTTTGTTTAAAATCGTCTTTTCTGTTGTAGTCCTCGGAGAGATATTTCCAACAGGGTATCATGAGGGTCAAACGAAGATAATCTGACCAAGTACCAACCCCAGGAAATTGGTTGTCCAACTAACCCCAACGGAGCCCATAAACTCTTGGTGTTACATCTCCTCAAGTTAAGGTTTTGGTTGTTTAGGCTTTTCTCTTATTGTTCAATAATAAGAAGGCCCTTGAGCCTCATTGTAACACAGTTCAGAGGCATGTAGCCACCACATCTCTTCTCAAAGATAAGCTACCATCGCTCGAGCTAGTCTTATTTCCATTCTGTTTGTAAGCATATTTCAGTATTTGATATTAATGAAATGAAGTATTATTTCTACTACATCTTTGTATTTATGGTTATATTTGTAATTTGTTGCATTCTTGTTTAATTCGGATCAGTGGTATCAGAGTGGTCTGCTATTTCTGTGTTTTTCTTTGCATGTCCCCGACAAGGTCGGGATATAAGGAGTTAGCGCTTGAATTAGTCGAACCTTTGCAAGACCAGCCTCGCAAATCCCGATGGCATTCCATGGCAAATGAAAAGAAAGATGAGGGGGTAGGAGATCCTATCAAAATCTTGCTCGAAGAATCCCTTGAGCGACAAAGGAACGCGATGATGGACAACTTTGCCCAAATCCTTCAGTGACTACCCAAGGGCGACGCATCTACTTCCGACAGCTACTCTGGAAGTACCACACCCTTTAAGGTACAAGTTAACTTTGACAATCCCATATTTGAGGGTTAGATAGATGCAGACATTGTAGATAAATGGTTAAATCTGCTAGAAGGATATTTTTCTGTTCATGATTTTTCCAGTCGGGAAAAGATCACTTTTTCACTTATCAAAGAAGTCCCCCACGTCAAGGACTGGTCAGAAACCTACTGTGAGTAGAAGGATGAAAGTACGAACTCACTATTTTCAGGTGCACCCACTTGGATCTCATTCCGAGATGCCATCAAGGAGAAGTACTACCCTATCGGGAGCTATGAGGATAATTACATAAAGTGGACAACGCTGCAATAGGGAAGGGACCAAGATGTGCCGGAGTTTACCAATGTTTTTCATACCCTTCGCACGAAGTTGGGTATCAAGGATTCTAAGAAGCATTTGGTTCTCAAGTACCATGGTTTCCTGCACAAGTACATCCAGGATGAGATGGAATTCCTAGACATCTCCTTGCTCAGGACAACATACCGATATGCCGTCAATATCGAGCAAAAGTTTAAACAAAAGAAGCGAGACTTTGGATCTGCGAATCCGAAGCAAGGGAAAGGTACCCCCAAACCACATAACAAAGGACAAAGCCAAGGCGCGGCCCAGGACAACCCACCAAAGCCGCAAGTAAAGAACAACACTGTGAAGACGAAGAAGGACACGGGAAAGTGGTATGAGTTCCATAAGAGCTTCACTCACAACACAAGTGAGTGTCGGGCCAAGCAGTCACTAGTGGCCGAGCTAAAGGCTTTGAAATTAGATGCATATTCTGACTCTGAGTTAGAACCCGACAAGGGGAATGAAAAAGGGAAGCAGATTATCGATGCAGACCCTGATGCCACCGTTGCCACCACAAAGATCTAGAAGGAGGAACCCGAAGATATAGAGGAGGAGGAACGCCTCTTCCACTCCCAAATGTGGGTAAAGGGTTCCCCGCGACAGTTCATTGTTGACAACGAAAGCCAAAAGAGCCTCATTTCGGCAGAGGTCATGCAGCGGTTGGGCTTACCAACCACAACACATCCACAACCATACACCATTAGGCGGCTTCACCAAGGACGTGATCTTCGCATGAGCCAGCAGTGTCACCTTCCATACAACATCAAACCCTTCACGGATTAGGTATTATGTGACATTGCTCCCCTTGATGTTTGTGATGTATTATTAGGCCAACCATACTTATGTAAGTGACATGTCGTGTATGAGTCAAGGCCTCGTGCTATTATTTTCACTTTGGGAAATAAGTTGTACAAGATACCGGAGGTAGCACAGCCTACCACCATCTCTTTGGTTACTACAAAATAATGCAGTAAGTTCATTTCCAAAACCGGGAATTTTTTTTTCCTGATGATATGCCCTCAGGGAAAGAAGAAGACAGTGGCCACGACCTCCAGACAGGGCCCCTCCGCACGACAACAACATATGGACAAGGTCGTGGAGGAGTATGAGGACATCTTCACCTCCCTCGTAGGGGTGCCTCTGCACTTTTAGGTCAAGCACTCCATCGATATGACCCCAGGTGTGCTGCTACCCAATGGACCAATCTATTGGTGCTCCGTTCTGGAGAAAAACAAAATCAAGAGGCAGATTCAGGAGTTGCTGCAAAAAGGTCACATTCGTTTGAGTTCATCACCCTATGGGATCCTGGTCGTGTTAGTGCAGAAGAAGGATGGGACTTGGAGACTCTATATCTACTATCAGGCGCTGAACAAGATCACTGTTTGGAATAGGTACCTGATCCTACAGATTGATGACCTTCTGGACCAACTGAAGGGGAAAAAATATTTCAGAAAGATTGACTTGAAATCAAGATATCACCAGGTACCAATCAAATCATCTGATGTGTGGAAGACTGCCTTCAAAGCCAAGGAGGGCCTTTTCAAATGGTTGGTTATGCCTTTCGGGTTAACGAATACCCTTGCAAACTTCATGAGGCTGATGCACGACATCTTGCGGCCATTCACCAACTCATTTGTAGTGGTATACTTGGATGACATCCTAATCTTCAGCGAGAGTTGGGAAGAGCACCTCCACCACATCCGACAAGTTCTCCAAACACTGCGGCAACACAAGATATGTGCCAATTTGGAGAAATGCACTTTTGGCATGACCCAAGTTCAGTATCTGGGATACATTATTGATGAACAGGGGTGCATGTGGATCTAGCCAAGATCCAAGTCATTCAGGATTAGCCAGCTCCAACCACTCTAACAGAGCTCTGCAACTTTCTGGGTCTTGCCAATTTATACCGCAAATTTGTGTTAGGATTCTCTCATATCACTTGGCCCTTGAGTCAAGTCACCAAGGGAGGAGCGAAAGAAAAATTATTTTGGTCTGAATCTCAACAGAATGCATTCACAGAATTGAAACATTGCCTCTACTCTGCACCAGTGCTCACATTACCAGACTTGCAACATCCATTTGAGATCGAGACAGATGCCTCTAACTATGCTATTGGTGCAGTCCTTACTCAATAGGGGCATCCAGTGGCATATCACAATGAGACACATTCATACACAGTCTAGAAGTATCCCATTTATGACAAAGAGATGCATTCCATTATGCAGGCTTGCCATCAATGGAAGCATTACATTTTGGGGAAGGAAACGGTCATCCACATAGACCACTAGCCCCTGCTATTCATATAGATGCAAGGGAAGTTGTAGAATGATTTACATCAGAAGTGGTCCACATACCTACAACAATTCCATTTGAATATCAAGTATAAGAAGGGAAATGCAAATAATGTTGTAGATTGCCTCAGCCGACCACCGATCATGGCGTTAACCACCATGCTCAACTCTTGTGGGCACGAGGATTTTGATTGGCCACTTCTCTACAAAAATGACCCAGAATTTAGCCACACATACTAGACAATCTTGGAGGATTAGCAAGTTCCATATTTTCACCTCCAGGATGCCCTATTATTCCACCTAGGACACCTTTATGTTCCTTCAACTGAGCGTGCGAAGCTGATTTGGGAAGCACACTACAGTCGGGCCGCTCGGAATTTCAGGGTCGAGAAAATAGTGGCAGTACTACAGAAGTATTTCTATCGGCTAAATCTTCGACAAAATATTGGGAGGTACATCAGATCCTGCACTACCTATGTCATTGCCAAACCAAGCATCAAGAAGCAAGGCCTTTATACTCTGCTACCTACCCCTAGTCGACCTTGGAAATCCATCTCCATGGATTACATGTTGGGCCTTCCTTCTACTAAGCATGGCAACCACTGTGTTTTTGTGGTCGTTAACAGATTCTCAAAGATGGCCATTATGGCTGCCTGTAAGAAGAATATCACGGCGGAAGTTGTTAGCGCTTGGAATTCCCCTAGGCTGAGATAGACAAAATCTCAAGGCTACATCAAACCATTTCACCTCGTAGCTAGCCCTACAAGGTATGAGAAGGCTCTCTCGGGTCAGATTCGGTAGATCTTTCAATATGATAAGCTGACCAATTAGGATCAAA
>APFE031106968.1:0-17838 GCA_000404065.3 Pinus taeda | reverse complement strand
CTAGCCTTTAGGGTTCACTATAAAACCCTAGCCTCTTGTTGCTAAGGGTATGTCAACTCTAGTCTACTTAGGGCTATTGATGAAGTTTAGAAATCATATTCTTTTAATGTTTAGGGTTTTATCATTGTTATGATAGAAACCCTAGTTCTTTAGGGTTTTCTGTTAATGTATAAGTTATGTATTAAAACCCTAGATACTTAGCGTTTATGAACAAAAAATTTGTAATAGTTATAGTAATATTATAGGAATGGAGCCCTAGGTGTATGTTCGTATGTTTGATCGAAACCCTAGCCCAGTGAAAATTGTTGTATATCTAACTTCAATGTAATGATGTTTGTATTGATGAGAAATGCTAGTGCATGAAATCCTAGACATGTTTATGCGAGTATGCTGACATAATTGTTGATGCTCATGTTTTAGTTTGTAAAATCTAGGGTTTTTATATTCTAGGATATCATGATGTTGTTTTCAATATGATAAAATCTAGGTTTTCTACAAACCTTAATAGAAGTCTGACAGGTAAAAGCATATTTTTGAAGGTGAAGTATAGGGTTTATGAAAAATCCTTAGCAAGAAGTTGAAGTATAGTATGCATCTCTTATGAGCCTAACTAAGTTTAGATGTTTGATATCTCCTTTAACTGTAATTTCAACTCTACTAGCTCTGGGGTACTCATCCTATAAGGTGCCTTTGATGCTGGTGTTGCCCCTCGCACCAACTCGATAGAGAAATCTATTTCCCTGTGAGGAGGTAACTCTGGAATATTTTCAGGAAATACATCCTAAAACTGCTTTATAACTGGGTACCTTCTCAAAACATATGCATCCTCAACTTCCTTACCTTTGTCACTAGAGATATGCACTGCAAACATCACACAACCTTTTCTGCAACTAAACTTAGCCTGCATAGCAGTAACCATCCTCACTGATGTAGGTTTCTTCTTTCCCTACAAAATTCTCTTTTCCCCATTATCATCCAAGAACTCAATGGCCTTGTTGAAGCAATCCACTTTGGTCCTGTGAATGTACAGCCAATCCATACCCAAAAGCATGCTATATGATCCCAATGGAAATACATTAAAATTTGTTGTTGTAGGCATACTATTTAACTCAAATGAACAAGATCTTACAAAATGGTGAACTCTCTTCTTTGTACCTGTAGCCAACTATACCAAACAAGACTCTGCATGCACTTCTTTTCTCAAACCACACTTATCCACTGGGTCAAGATTAATATAACTATAATTAGATCCAGGATCAATCAAAATAGAAACAACATGATCGCAAAGCTTACCATCCATCTTAATGATAATTTCCTAATGATCTACCTACCTGATGTACACAACTGAACGAATATGAGGAATTCTATGAACAACATCCCCAATTGTATGCGCCTCCTAAGAACTATATATCTAGGGTCTACCACCCTGATACTGGGAAAAATCCCTCTTAATATGATGCTTGCCACATGTCCAACACTACAACGGTGTTCTACCATCACCTCTAGCCTGTTGCTCTCCATGAACCTTCTCAACTGTATTGAAATTCTTATCAGGGACTACATTTTCTTTCTCACCTACATATTGAGGTATTCCTCACTTTGGCGGCCATTTTCCTTTAACTTTCTAATTTCATTTCAAGACATTCTTATGCCCAAATTTGCGCTTCATCTATCCATAACAATGTTTCAACTTTCATTTAGCCTCCTCCATTAATCTAGGCTCGTCAAACTTAATTTGGTCTCTGTATGCTACTAGAGTTCCACTAATGAATCTCTGAACCTTGGCTTTCTCCTCCTTGAGGTAAGACACATATCTCAGTAGCTCCAAGAACCTGTTACTATATTCATCATCTATCATAGAACACATCTGCAACTCATAAAACTCCTTAGCTCTGTCATCAAAGTACCCTTCTGACATGTACTTCTTCTTGAAGAGCCTCTCAAACTCATTCCAACTCAAGTCATCCTCCCAAATACCTTTAACATTCTTCATATCCTCCCACTAGATATTTGCTTTCCCTTTAAGACTAAAAGTGGTTATCTTTGCTTTCATGTTCTCTGAATAATCGTGCAATCTGAAGAACTTCCTCATACCAAGAAACCATGCCTTCACATCATGTGATTTCTTCATCTCTCCATCGAATGTAGGTGGCTTTGCTTACTTAAACTCATCTGGAAAATATCCCTTATCACTCCTCATGTAAATATGATAATGATGACGATTATAACGTCTGTCATACCAGAACTAGAATAGTACTTGTGTATCAACCCTCTTATCTGGAGTATCCAAGGACATTCCATCTTTGATTGTGTCCACTCTACTGAATTGTACTCACCATGAGACCTACTGCCATATGCCCCATTAGTTATGTCCTACTACTCATGGCTGATCCAAAGTGATCCCTGTCACTGCAATTCTGACAAAATCTAAAGTACCATGCATTTACCTATGCTTGTTTCCTATGCCTATATGATTTTTTCATTGTCTTCCTTACAACTCCTTATTTCTTCCTTTAAGCTTCTCAATGTCTCTACCAAATCAAAAGAGTTCCCAACACCAAGCTGCTCATTTGATCCATTGGGAGATTTTCGGGAACTGTAGTCTACCATCTTGTTAGTAATATTTGATATTCTTCCTGCAAGATATATCATGTTAGCTAAACCAAATCACAATAAACTGATGTATCTTATCATAATTAAGGGAGGATACCTCATCTACAGGATCAACAAATCAGCGTAATACATGTATAACATAATCATGACAACATATAGAAATATAACACATAAGCATATACCCATATAACCATCATTCTAGCTAAAGTTCAGTCACCAATTTTGTAACAACCTTGGTGAAAATTCCATAAAATAAAAGTAAATAAAGGCAAGAATAATAACCATGGTTGATGGGACACTTATTCCAAGCTGAACCTTGGGCAAGACATCCTAGGGGGTGTTCATTTGGTTGTTTTTGGCTAAGGAAATTGTAAAAGGCAATGGCTAAGGCTTTAGAAAGGGAAATTAGAATTTTTGGCACATTTATTTATGAAAAAATGGAAATTAGGAGAAAAAAGAGGTGAAAGGTCACAAGTTTCATGTGAAGAGGAAAATGAAGGGAAATAATGGAAAATGAAGAAAATAGAGGCCTCATTCATAAAAAGGCTTATGAGGATAAGTTGGTAACCTTTTTTCAATTGAGTTTTGGAGCTCTCTCATTATTCTCTCTATCTCTCATACTCTTGGACACTTAGAGTTTTCTTGGAGCAATTTTGGCATTGGAGCAAGAAAGGCAAATAAGGTAAGAGGAAGCAAAGATCAAGCACGGAGAGGCAAGATCAAGCAGCTACAACAGACTTAATTGCAGGTATCGACCTGCATGTGTATTTTCCTTGCTATATTTGGCATGCATGGTATTTAATGTGGTTCTTTTCTATCATGGCATGGGTTTTTCCAAGTGTAACAGTGTTTTTCAGCCTAGCCCTGCATTTCCAGATAACCATGGTGTGATGGGGTTCTCATGTTTTAGTTAAGCTAGATTGTTGGATGGATTTGAAGCTGAGTGGGGATGATCTCTGAGTGATAGAGCACATGGTCTAGCGGTCCTTGAACCAAACTATGGATCATGGTAAAGCCACTGGCCCAGTGACCCCTGAGCCAGACTGTTGGTTGTGGTAAAGCCAGGATTGTGTTGCCTCGGTGGGCCTATGAATCATTTCTAGTGAATGGAAGGATATACGGTAAATCCAAGAGGTTTTTTTTCTCTTCACTGGACCTAGTAATATTAGGTTTGGGATATGCGGTAGAGCCTACAGAGTGGGTCTCAGTTTAGGGCCTAGTGATTTAGGTTTGGATTGCAGTAAAGCATGAGAGACTAGGAGATAGGAAAATTCCTCATGGTGTAGGTGGAGAAATCTGGTGGCATCCGTGCTTGTTTGTCCTATTGATCGGGTGGAGAACATAGTAAAGCCTGTTATGATGTGTTCATTGTGTTGGCCTAGTGATCCGAGATGGATTACAGTAAAGCTTGGTTTCTATTGATGAGGGTGAGGTGGTTTAGCCTCAATATGCCCTAGTTGGTTCTTTTGGTTTGAGTCCCACATTCTTGCTTGGAATATGGCATAAGGATTAGCTAAATAGATACTTGGCTAAGCCAATATATGGGCAGGCGGAATGTGGTAGTCCCATTTCCGGTTGGTTGATTGCATAGAAATTAATTCCCTTGATTTTCATGTGTAAATGTATTGATGGATATGTGGATTTTGATGGTTGATATGTTTATGGTAATTATGTTCCTATTATGTTGGTTATATTTATATTTTATGACAACATCTATGTATGGCTCTCGACATGTTTTTAATTGTACACGAATGGATAATGTGTTTATGACCTAATAGATGATAATGCAGCAAATTACATGAGGGAACAATGGTTCATAGCAATTCTCAAATACGTATGAGATCCCTACACTTAATTATGTTGTCAACACCTATAGGTTACATGTTGATGAATGTTTGACAAAATGACTATCATGTCTAGTAGGGGTTTGGTTATGGTCTTGTTTAGCTTATTGCTTTTGCATCATTGTTTCCCTATATTTTTACTGATTCTAAGCAATCACTCCATCGTGGTCAGTGGCCTGGGCTCTGGGACTGAAAAAGTGGCTTAAATCTCAGGGTTGCTGGCACATAATTGGAAACTTTGGTCTCTAGTTGTTGGAGACAAGCCTACGAGAGCGACTTTGGGTTTCTAGTTGCTCCCTTTCCCATAACATGACACAGACTATGCCCTAATATGTCCAGAACATCAATAGGACTGAGGGACAAGCTCTCTGAGTGGCTGACATGTCTCTTGAGGATTCTAAAGTTGATGTTGGGTGACTTTGTCTGATGTTTCTGTCGATTCCACTTCCTTAAGGCCACATAGGAGATCAAATCTGATCATAGTAGCCTCTCGTCACATGTTTACCTCGGTTGGCATGGTTACTTGGGTAGATGTGGGAGGAGGGTGTTACAAATGCATGACCATATCAACTACACATATCATGACCTCAAGCAAACAACCACCACATAATTGTACACTTGACCACATGTAAGCACTAACACGCATATCAATGAATAACCAATCATACACTCAGGATGACACACTTCACAACAACAACATCCTCTTTCACATGGAAACATCACTACAACCATGACCGACACCATGCATATGCAATAGGAATATAGACCACAAGGATGATTAACACACGTGAAACCGACATGAATGCATGACCAATACACTTCCCATCCAGTCCGAGGGGTGAGCCTTACTCTAATACAACTTTGTAACGTCCTCCTCTCACATCTACCCAAGTAACCAGCCAACCAAGGTAAACATGTGATGAGAAGTTACCATGATATGACTCGCCCTTCTAAGTGAACTTAAGGGAGTGGAACCGACGGAAACCCACAACACAAACCTTTTGTTCCTACTACAAGACTCCCAAAATGCATCCATTCATTCCCTTGACTAGCCCCTGCGTCCCACTGAGATTTTATACCACTAAACCCCTAGATGCTCCCTTGATATGGATAAGGGTGCATCTGGAAACCTACAGATGCACGCATAACATGGGTATGCATGTGTGTGGGGACTTTTCTCCTCGGATTTATGCTTGCAAATATGAGATTTATGCCACTTGTTAAGCTCAGAGACCCCTGTAGCCTCTAGAATCCATAATTTACATAATGACAAGACTTACAAATCAAAAACTAACTCCAGAACTAGGCCTTACCATCCCCAACCAGGACTGACATTCTGTCAAAAACTTGGCACCAATGCAATCTATAGGAAATAAATGCAAGACAGAGCATAAATGGCTGATAACTCATATGATACTTGATGAAAGGATCACCACCCTCTTCCCTTGACATTTTTGACATCAATTAGGTCTTGCATCCATTATCCTTTCAGTTACAAGTAAATACATGAAATAACCATGACTATAACTAGTCATATAACCAAGCTTATAACCAACATTAAACCATGTAAATAACAATGAAATAACAGCCATTAAATCCACATATTAACAGGTACAAAAGCAAGAGAACTTTTCTTTTATTAAACATAGGCAAAGTCAACCAGGTTAGGACTTCCACGTACCACTCGACTGTAGACATGGTTGAACCAAATATTTCTTTCAACCAGTCAACCCCATTCCATATTCCAAGCATGAATGTGGGATCGCATGGATAAACCAGTCCAAAAACAACCAAGGGAATCTAGAGGTTAAACCATCTCCACCCTCACCAAATTGTGATCTCACCAAACTGACACCAAGATCATAAAAGCAAACCAAGCTTGGAATGCCTCCAAAATCCATCACTATCCATGAGGAATTTTATCTATCCTTGTCTCTCAGGCTTTACCGCAATCCCCACCAAATCACTAGGCCCTAAACTAAGAAACTACTCTCTCAGGCTTTACCGCAATCCACACCAGATCACTAGGGCCTAAACCAAGACTCTACCCTCACGCTTTACTGTGTATCCTTCCAAAACCGGTCAATGGATTCCTATGCCTTTAGGAGTTTTCCTGAGACCACCTCAAACCATGGATTTCGAAACCATCCGGAAATTCTAAAGCTCAAAAACGAGAAAACAATCCCATCACACCATGGATATCCAGAAAAAGGGAAGGCAAGGCTGAAAACCACTATCATAACCCGACAAAACCATGCCACTAACAACAAGAGAACCATAAACCAACATGCAAAACCATGCATGTCAAAACTAGCTAGGAAATCACACACACAATATGTTTCCTACAAGTATTCATGTTGAAGCTGCTTGATTTTGTTAATGCTTACTTGATATTTCCTTTCCTTGTCCTTCCTTTGCTTGCTTTTCCCTTCCTTGCTCCAAAGCTAGAATGCTCCAAGAAACTCTGAGTGTCCAAGGGTGAGAGAGAGAGAGAGAATAATGAGAGAGCACCAAAACTGAACTAACCAAAAGACATGAACCGGTCCTCATAAGCCATTTTATCAATGACTCCTATATTTTATTCATTTTCCATTGGTTTCCTTCCATTTCCTCCTCACATGCAACTTGTGACCTTTCACCTTCCTTTTCTCCTATTTTCCTCTATTTTCATAAATAAGTGTGTCGAAATACCTTTTTGCTTTTTTAATTCCTTAGCCATTTCCTTTTCCAATTTCCCTTAGCCATAAACACATCTAGTGAATTATGTTCTCACTATATTACAATGTTATTTGCAATATTTTTATTTGTGTTTCCATTCATATTCATTCCTTTAATTTCATTCTCTATCCAATCTACAACAAGGAGCCTAAGAGTATTTTGTAAGGAATGGACATCTACATTATCTCTAATCTTTTCCACTCTCCTAGTGCTCAATTATTTGGAAATAGGTTTAGCACTTAGATGGAATCCCGAAAGTAAACATATTCAGTTGGTTAATTATCCACAGGAATATACTTATAGTTGAAAACTTATAAAAAAGGGCAGTCCAAGGCCCATTCTAATGTGTACTATGCCTTTTATATGAAGAGACTATTTATTGTCACTTCTTTGACTAGAGTTTCTCAATCCAAGTTTGGCATCATACCCTCACCGGAATCAATCATAGAGAAAACACGCCTAATTATGGAGTAAAAATTATATGGGAATGCTAAAGAGAAACCTCGTCTTAAAAATACTTTGGATGGTACTTCCAAAATATATTTTTTGGAAAGAGTTATCTATAAATAGAAGCAAGAGACATCTAGATAAGTTATAATTAAAGCAAAAAGAATCTTTGTAAAACTCATTAATACAAGGCATAATACAAATTTAGCTCATCAACCTTTGCAACTGAATGAAGAAGGTTGGCTACAAAAATTCACTATTTCAGGTATGAGATCTATCCCAATCCTCCACAAGCCAAATTTATGCATAACCTAGTATTTGTTGTTGGGTGCGTGTGAATTTTAGAGCTTTCAAATTCTATAGATACCATGCACATGTTCCTCTTTGATGGTAGGTGTGGGGGCATTTTATTAGGTATAAAGGATATCATGAAACACCTTTTTCTTGGAGCCTTGGGAAGGCTACAAATAATCAAGCAACAACCTATGCTCTCTACTAAGGTATCCTCCAAGCAAAGAAGTTGAATTGAAATCCTTGATACCCATAGGATAATTAAGCATAATTATTGAATGATCTTGAGATAAAATCCATCTAATAATATATTGGTCTTGAAAATAGCTTGAATCCATAAGAAGATTAGTAGTTTACATAAGGTCTCATTTTACTTGGTGCTACAAGAGTTCAATCATCCAGTAAATTCCTTGGCTAATAAAGGAGCTACACTCAATGTATGTGTCCTCCAAAAAAATGAGGGGTGGAGCTACTTTCCAATTCCTTAACACTCTCAAGTTTGGTACGAGGGCGTGTAACATCATTAATAATTGTTTCTCTCTTAAACACCACCAATAGACTACAAGTGAGGATCCTAGACTTGAAAGGACAAGACTTCCCCTAATTCACATGCATGAAAGTTATTCAAATCTAGGACTTGAACTCCTAGATGAATGAATGAATTTGAAACCAGGCATAATGAAACATTGCATAAGATAAGCTTGTTGTGTGGAGGGGAGGAATATAGATAAACCAATCCTAACTTGGTAAAAGCCTCACTTAGTCTCTAGCTTATAATTTGGAATTTCATTTGTCTAAACTTGTCTTTAGGTGTGTGTTAGGTATATTCTTCTTTTGGTTTTGGTTTCCAAGGGGTGAGTGCATTCTATGTATGGTTATGTGGTCCATGTTTTATATATTCCTAGGGGAATTTTTCACCTTTGGTAAACCCTCTCTATTTACTTGGTTTTGTTTGTGTCCCAACCTTTTATTTTGGTTCTTTTCTCCTTAGGTAAATTGAGACACTAATTTCATACAACTTGGTATTGAAAATTTATGGTCCTCTAGAACTATATTTTTGTGGTATAATCTATGGAACAAGGGCATGAAGGGAGGAATTGTGTGGAGAATATAATGTATTTTTGGGCCATAGCCTTTGTGCATGTGAATTTTCTCGATCAATGTTAGCGCCATTCCTTTTTTAGTTTTTTTCTCTCATGGATTATAGGGAGTTACATGAGTTTAGAAGGGTTTTGAGAAGTCATGAAGAGTCAATATAATGTAACAAGTCCTCCCTTTTTTCAGTGACCTCCAAGGTGCATGAAAATGAATATTAGAGTACATCATAGAATTTCATAATCATGAGTACCCTAGTGCAACAAACACATAAAAATGATGAACTGAAAGTAGAATGTAAGATGTGGAAGCATGTGGTTCTCAACCTAAGAAAAATTTCATAACCCACAACTTCAATTCACATGATGTCAACAAAATTTGTCTAAGCATATTTAAAGGAAAAAGACAAAATCCACCATATAAAGGAGGACATAGATGTTGGAAACTAATATTCTCTTCCTAACAACCTTGATAAAGAAGAAGCCAATAATCAACATGTCTTTTATTAATTTATATGTTCAATAGAACTACTAGAATCTTAAGAGCCTTTTTAAAGTTATAAACCTGCAAGTCTATCTAAAAAAATGATTAGGATGTAATAATTGTGAATCTTTGTATATTTTTATATTATGATACTTGAATTAGCATTCATGCTTTAAAACTTATGGTAATTATCTTTATACTTTGCGATTTAAATTCTTGTTACAATTTTTATAGAATAATTTTATATATAATATATATATATATATATTATATATTATATTATATATATATATATATATATATATTTAATATTTTCATAATATAAATAATTTGTTTTCCAAGGAAAAAATCGAGCTTTCTATTAAGGCAATAAAAAGTTACATTTGTAGATGCATTTAAGAATTTTATGTACTGTATGTCCAACAGGTAAACATAGAGTAGTTCTTCTGGGCTGAAAGTAAAAATTGTATGTTATCCAAACCCAATAAAGCAAAAAAGAGTTGATTATTGTTCCCAAGCCTCCTCTTTTTCTAGAAAAACAACCCAAACAGGAACAAGCAGTTTATACAAATTTCACAAATAGATGGAAGAATCAACAAACAAAAAAGAAACTAAATCTTGTTCAGAGTAGTAACACATTTTTATCATGGGAAAAAAGGTTGTTGATACGACACACGGATCATGTCCTTGTCAGTTTCCATTATGCACCAGATACCCATACTTGTTGTATACCCTCCATAGATAGGATGTCTGCATCTGAGTTTCGTTCCTTGTAAATATGAAAGACAATTATAAAGTCAAAACGATGTTTTAAAATTAAAATTTCTTCTAATAACGGAATCAACATGTATTTTGACATTTGTGCTCTCCATTAAACCATGTTACAACATTATGCAAGTCTCCAAAAATATGAACCGATCCCATCCCCATATGAATAAGCCAACAAAGTAACAGTTTTAAGGATTGAAGTTCAGCGTAATTATTTGATCTTGTGCCAAGGCCCACAGATGCTTTTAAGATTTTTTTTATTGTTGATGTGAATGACAAAACCTACCCCACAGATGTTCTATGGATTAGACGGATCGTCAAAATAAGCCCACAGTATGTCTCCCCTTATCTCTTCTTCTCTTACTTTCCTAATACTCTTAGAAGTATTTGGTAAGGGGATAAGGCCATAAATTGAGGCACATTTTACAGCAATGGGTACATGAGAGGGAACCAAATCCTTGAAAATACTCCTATTCTGAGCCAACTAGATACCCCAAGATATTATTAAAGGAATATTTTTCATATTTTCCTCCTGGGTCTCATCGTACCATCTTTGCTAGGATTCATCAATGTTTTCTCCATCCCAGACCTGATTCTTTCCCAATAACGTCAATGTCTCTTCCCATGTACTTTTAATGAATGGACACTTTAAGAATAGGCATTTTACCGATTCCTCTTTTCTTTTGCAAAGGGTGCACCACCATGGACCCATCTTCTTTATTTTTTGGAGATTATCCCATGTTCGGACTTTATTCCTTAAGATACACTAGAAAAATAGTCTTTCTTTTGCAGGACTTTTTAATTTCCAAAGGGGTTTGAACCACCACTTCGGTGCACCGCACTCCCTTCTTTCAATTAGGTGAATGTAGTCAAACTTTGGGGAGTATTTTCTGGTCGGGGAATGAACCCATCTTAAGACATCTAGGTAGTCCCTTAGTCAGACATTAGTTCTTTGAAGCTCTCTAATGAAGTTCTACCATTCCTCTATCCATTGGGGTGCCATTTGAGTATCCTCTATTTTTTTCCATGCTTTCTACCATATCGTCCACTGGCCTTCCTTCTCAATCTGGTTTAAGAAAACAAATCCTTGTGTGTAAATGAGTTATGACCTCTCTTGATAAGGCATAGCCCTCATTGCATCCTACCTAGGGATCCATACCTAGTCTGATCTTCTCTCCATTCCCTATGTGCCTGGCTAACCCATGTTCAATGATCCTAAATGATTCCAAAGTTTCCTTCCAAACAACTGAAGTTTGTGGATACCTCTTATCAGGGTTCCTTAGCCATTCATCCATGAGAATCAGATCAATGTATTTTCTTTTGATGAAAGTCATCCACAGGTTATCCATTGATATAAATCTCCATCCCAGTTTTTCTACAAGCGAGGATGCAAAGGTTGTAATATCTTTTGAGGCCCACACCCCCCCCATTCCTTTGGTCTAGTTACCTTCTCCTAGGCCACGCATGGCAGCACTAAATCCTCCTTTGATTCGGCCCACATAAACCTGCTGCATAATTTCCTTATCCGTGAGAGAATTCCTTTGGGAGTCCATGTTAATGCAATCTAGTAAATAGGTATGGTCATAAGAACCAACTTAATAAACACCAACCTTCTCGCTCTCGACAACCATTTATAACTCCAACGTTTTACCCGATTTTCAATTTTTGCCACAAGTCAATATCAGTCTTGTTTCCTGTAGGTATTTGGCTTAAGGTGGAAACCTAGGTATTTGAAGTTGTCCTTCATCACCTTTGTTTCAAATGGGAGAGCCACGGTAATCCTCATGAGTTCGGTCCTTGAGAACCCCTCTAGAATCAAAGATATTTTTTGAGCATTGATACACATACTTCTAGCTACTAGGAACAAATCAAGGATTGATTTAATCTATTGAATATCACTCCTACTTCCATCACTGAAAAGGAGAATATCATCAACAAATAATCAATGAGTGATATGAAGGTTTACAACCACTTCAATACCTTTTATATCTCCTCTTCTCCTTGCTTCTAGGATCATTTTACTAAGGCCCTTTGTTGCTAATAAAAAAAGGAGGGGAGATAAAGGGAATCCCTGTCTAAGTCCTCTTTAGCTATGGAAGAAATACGAGGTTGCCCCGTTGATAAAGACAACAAAACTAACATTTGAAATACATCATATTACATAATTTATTAAACCCGACGCTAAAGCCTGGATGGGTCATTTGCATCCTAATGTAAAGCTAACTTATTATGTCATATACTATGGAGAGATCAATTTTCACGATCACACATTTTTTTCAACTCCTCTTGACATTATGCAGAGTCTCCTGTGCAAACCCTATAGCTTCATGGATTTGTCTGCCATCTAGAAATTTGAATTGCTCCTTGGATATGTTCCTTGAGATAATAGGCTTAAGGCAAATTGCAAGGACTTTTGCTATAATTTTATATAAGCAATTTCATAAAGAGATGGGCCTAAATTCCTCAAAGGATGAGGGGTCCTCCAATTTAGGGATTAAAGCCAAGAAAGTGGAATTGAAAGGTTCATATATTGATCCTTTGTCCTAAGATTCCTCTACCACCCCAGTGAGTTCATCCCCTATAATATCAAAGAAATTCTTGAAGAATTCCACTTTTCACCCATCCAACCCCAGGCTCATGTCCCTCTGCATTGACTTTAAAATCCCTTCTACCTCCCCTCTTGACACCAAGGCCATGAGGATATCATTTTCCTCCTCCACAACATACCTAGGGAAGATTTGGGCGACCTAGATCACCTAAGATATTGATACCTCTTCTGGATCTTTGAAGATATTTTTGAAGTGGTTTCTTCCCATTGAGTCTATATTAGCAAAGGATTTTGCAATACCTCCTTCCTCTATTTTTAATCCCCGGATTGTATTTGATTTTTTCCTCCCTTTTACGTAGTTCTGAAGAAAAAAAATTGAATTTTCATCCCCTGCTGCCAACCATATTGCTCTACTTTTTAGCCACCATTGCTCTTCTCTATCATTTAGGATTTTCCTTTGTTTTGTATCCAGTTGTTTGATCCTATCCCTCTTCTCGATTGACTCATAACCATCCACTTATAGACTCTCCAAATGATCTAATTCCTCCCTTATCTTGCTTAAAATGGCTTCCTCTTTGATCTTCTTTGATTTTTCCCATTCTATGGTTGCCTTTTACATGCACTTTAAGTTATCCATAAAGGATTGAGCTAGATAAACCCAATTTTCACCAACCAGAGGCCTCCACATGGCTTTAACAAAATTATTATATCAAGCTTCCTAGAGCCATGCCAGATTAAATTTGAATGGAGACCCCAATTTTTTATTAGGTCCTTTCATTTACAACAGAATAGGAAGCTGGTTTGAGTCTCCTCTCTCCCCCACCCAGTGTCTAGAACAAGAGATTGTGGATGTCAAGTCCTCCTTTAGAATAAATTGATCCAGCATCTTGGTTACGCTTGCCTCCCCCACTCTCTTGTTCCTCCAAGTCAGTCTGTATTTTATTGGATTTATATCTAAAATCTTGCCAAAACAAATTTTGTTCAGGAAGAAATATGCCAGAGGATCAACTTGAGTTGTTGGACCCCATGTTTCTAATAGGCCCAAGGAGAAGTTCATATCCCCCCCACCACCAAGTTAAGGTTATTTATAACAGATTTTGAGAAAATATTATTCCAGAATGATACCTTGTCCTGACAAGGCCCATAAATACTCAAAAGAAATAATTCTGAGCATAACTCTTGGGAGTAGACCTCAGCTCCCAATACCAACTATGTTCCCCAATAATTTAATAACTTCAGGCTTCCCACTTTGACTCCGAGAGCCAATCCCCATATATTTCTTTGGCATCCATAATCATGAATGTCCAACCTGGAAGCATTTTATTCAGTGCCAATCTCCTTTCCTACTCCAAGGTTTTCTTGAAACATTATAACATCAAGACAGTAACATTTAAACAGAGCCTTTAGTGCTATTTTTTTAGAAGCATTAGAAAAACTCGGAAATTAAAAGACAACACAATCATTAGATCACTCGGGATGGGGCTTGCACTGCTCTAAGCACCCATGTTAGTGATAATTGTTTCTTGATTGCTATATCAATTTTTTCTCTTTACTGATCCTTTGACAAGTTGGACTTCCTTCCTCTAGTCTTTCGTAGTCCTACAGAAATTGGATGGACTCCCAACCCTCCCACAACTTCCATAGGAACGACCTTCTTCTCCCAGGCCGAAGGTTATAATGATATTTCTCTATAGCTTTTTCTAAAGAAAAATGGGGTACAAGGCTTAAGGCTAAGGGATGGTTCAGATGAGTCTCAGGTATGGAGGTCATGGTACTGTCTAAGGCATTAGTCAGATATTCAACATGAAAAATTTCCAAATGAGGAGGCTTGGAAGGACTAGGCCTCGGGATCGAATTGATCATAGACATAAAGGATTTATCAATAGAAGGGATGGGCTCAAGAACAATACCCTCCAACTGTGGCACATATACAACTTCTCCACTCTCCATTGGCTCTGCCTGACTTGACTCCCCAGGCTGCTCCTGCTCCTACTCTGCCACTTCCTCCCTCTGCACTTCCTTAGATCCCTTAGATTCCATATTCCCTTAATCTCCTTCCTTCCTATTCCCCCATTCCTCTACTTATATGTTTTCCTCCTCTTCTCTCTGAGGTCAATCTGCAATTCTTGTTTCTCCTTTGTGCCTTCTTCTCCTTCTGAACCCGAGTGGGCAATCTCTAGCAAGATGCCCATAATTGTGGCATCTATGATAGTGGAAAGGAAGTTGTTTATAATCTATTACCTGAGTGAACAATAATTATTTATATTTAAGGTAAATTTCCTCTGCTAGACCTTCCCCTGGATTCAATCTTACCAAAATTCATGCTAGTCTCTTGTCCCTTGTTTCAAGAAATGACATGTTTTCTTCTAGAAACATACCTAGTGTATTTCCAATGGCCCTGAACACCTCCTCTGTCCAAAATTGTGGAGGTAGTCCCGAGAGAGATACCCAAACCGAAATATCCGCCACCTTCTCTCTCTAGGCATCAAACAGGGGGTTCCATCTTTCAAACAAAATTGGCGCTCTGCGAAAACACAAGTTGCATCTCAAAACCCATTTAGGGATTTCTCCTTTACTGAATTTTATCATGAACCAACCCCTAGCAAGAGTGGTCACCTAAAATTGTTGGTATGGCACCTCCTTCCATGCTTTGGAAGTCTATTCAGTAATGTAATTTGTTGAATATATTTTTCCCTTAGCTCTCCTGACCAAGGTTACCTCTGTCGCTTCCATAGATATGTCTATCTAAATGTCAACTCCAAGGACCAAATTCAGGCTTACCTCCTTTTCTTTATCAACTTAACTTTATTCTTGTTCGCCCCTAAATTCGTGTTCCTCCCTGCTTCCCCTACCTCTGGTCTAGTCTCCCTCTCATTGATACCTTCTTCTGAGAGTAGTCCTAACCACCTCTCCACTATACGGCTTCGTTGGGTTAAAGCCCTGACTTCTGAGGGTTGTCCCACCTCTCCTGCGAGGAAAGAAATGTCCCCTGCCTCCTAGCTTATGAAAGTCTGGTTTATGGCTTCACGCCCCTCCGAGCTAAACGTAGAAATTCCTCCTCTAAATTGCTTTCTGAAATCTTTTAAAACCTCCACTGATTGTTCTAGGTGTTCCCTGAAACCATGGATAGGTGCTTCTTCTAATATCTCCTTCGAATTAGGATTTCCTTGCTGGAATATGGGCTCTCCAGTCCTCTAGTTCAACGGACTCCTACATGCAATAACACTATCCAACCTCTTCCCCCTAACCTCTTCCATGTGTCCCAATTCCTATATCAGAAATGACTTCAAACCCTCATTGCCCCCAAAACTGCAACTGATAACAATGTCTTCTAGCCCTCCCATAAATAAACCAGAAGTATTAAAGACACTAGGGTCTTTTACACTTACTTGGATTCCCACTGCCGCCTCCACTGCACATTCTGCCAAGAAAAACGCTTGTTCCAGCCTCACCTCTGGTTCCTTATCAATCCCCCAAACCTCCTCCTTTGAACCGCATATATTCTCCTCAAGAAACCCTAAACAACTTTCTTGACTCCAGCCTGCTATCGAGCCTTTTCTCTTCCTAGCTAGAAGCCCACTTGGATGAATAAACTTCTCTATATTCTGCTTAGTGACATCTAAATCCCATACCGACGGGATGTCTTTGGGCTCGGGTTCCAAATCGACAGAATCCCATTAGTTGACCATTTTCTTGTCCTTGTCTATTGGTTGACACCTCCATAGTTAACAATAGTTGTTGAAACCTTCGTCAAGTGCATGCAGTTGAGGGAAGAAGACAAGCACAAAAGCGGTAACAGTGAAACCTCTTTCCCGACTCGATGCTTCCCTATACCTCCATTTACCGCCGTCCTCATTCTCGATGCCCTTAGCTCTGGCGAAAAGTACATGCCAGCTGTCCATTGCATGCTGTCACCTATTGCCGTGTGTGTTGTCCTCCCTACTACATGTCCTCTTATCCTCTGTCATATTCCTACAGAGCTTTACCTTGCATTGCTCCCATCTATGATTACTCCATAATATAAATATTATTCTATACAAAAATTATTATTTATATTGATTGAAAAATGTATTTACATAATAACATATAAGATTAATTATAAGGTAATATACCTCGTTTAATAATATAAGAGGGTGTGAATTTGTTTCCAAAAAGTTATTTTTTGTTAAAGTTAGTATATATATATAACGGTGGGAAAACTTATAATAATTTTATTGTCAAATCAATAATGAGGACAACTGTTTCTGGCTTTTTTTGGCGAATGCAAGCTAACTCATCACCATTATTCAAGGAAAACCATGTTACCTAGAATGATTCACTGGTAATCTGTAAGAGGGCAGACTTTCACCCATGGCATATGCCTCTGGGTCTTGGGCCATTACCCTGTTTCTTTACGTTCCAGGAAGGCGAGCACTTAGTCAAGCATAAGCAGTTTTAGGCAGGGAAAATTTTAGGGGTGAAATTTCACTAATGGACTATTTTCCGGACATTTTCTAAAAACAAAAAAATAACTAATTTAGTGAAAAATTCATCATTTTTTACATCTATATGATCAAATTAAATGATAGTGTACCAAAACTTTACCAAATTTTAATAATAAATTTACTATTTTTTATTAAATATTGTTACCTTTTCTGGTTACCTATGACTTTTCAAATTAAAACAATCACCTATAATATTATAAATAACTATAATATTTGAATCATTAAAAACTTTCCTGGTATTAAAATATACTCCAAATCCAAATTCTCTATATATATTTTGATTTTACATGCCTTTTCTTTTCTATTCTTATATATAAAATTAAAATGCAATTTTTTATATGAGTGTCCCCATTAACCAATATTAAAAAAAAAAAATCTAAATAAATAAAGTTGGCGATATCAAGAGAAAGACAAATTGCACATTATTAAATGTTTTCACTTATCAATGAAGTTCGAAGATATAGACATGGAATTAAATTATTAAAGTTATAAGAGCCTATCATATTCAATTTTTTTTTTTCCAAATAAAAACTAATAATATAATTAT